>CAJUXJ010002452.1:0-20823 GCA_910589775.1 Avena eriantha
TGGTGTCTTTAATTCTATTAAGACCTGCGTGTCTATTCATCTTGTAAAAGCTTTGTTCCAAGTAGTTGTAATAGTTGCTAGTGATGATGGACAACCATGAAGCGCCGCCACGGACCTTGACGCCACGCCGGTGATGATGGAGATCATGTCCATGCTTTGGAGATGGAGATCAAAGGCACAAGAAGAACGGCCATATCATATCACATATTATGAATTGCCTATGATGTTAATCCTTTATGCATCTTGTATTTCTTAGATCGCGACGGTAGCATTATAAGATGATCCCTCTCGCTAAATATCAAGTAATAAAGTGTTCGTCCTTAGTTGGCACCGTTGCTAAGACTCGTCGTTTCAAAGCATCTCGTGATGATCGGGTGTGATAGACTCTACGTGTGCATACAACGGGTGCAAGCCAGATTTGCACATGCGGAAACTAAGGTTAACCTTGACGAGCCTAGCATGTACAGACATGGTCTCGGAACACGGAATACCGAAAGGTAAAGCATGAGTCATATGGATGATATGATGAACATGTTGATTGTTCGCCTTTAAAGCTACATCATCTCACGTGATGATCGGACTTGGTGTAGTGGATTTGGTCCGTGTAATCACTAAAACAACTCGAGGGATGTTGTTTTGACTGGGAGTTCATTTGTAATTTGGATTAGTTGAACTCAATTTATCATAAACACAATCAAAGTGAATTTGCATAGTTTGTTGTAGTCATTGGCATCCGTTCACCACCTTACGCTTAGTTATAGTTGAGATAGTGGAACTATAGAAATTCTGGATATTTACTTTACGAACTGGTATCGTATTGTTTTGAATGTCAATTTAAAGTTTATAAGTCCTATCGTAAACTTTCAGCAAACTCTATTTACTCCATGAAGTTTAATAAATAGTATTAAATCAAGAGTAACAATTCCAGTGTTAGTATCTAATGTATCATGTTTGCCTCCATGATTCTTGATACTCAAAAGATTGTTTTTAATATCAAGTTTATATAAGAGCTGAAAGCAATGTTTCAGAAACCATCATATGTGAAAGGTATAGCGATATCTAAAACAATGTGTTGGTTACAACATGATAGAGTATACGTCCTCATATTTGATGAGAATTTGTGAAGGTTGGAGACGCTAGTCGTCCTAATCCTCCAAAAGGTTCTGAAAAGAAACATTATACTCACAATTCACCTTTATAAGCTATAGCAGCTTGATCATGAAAGTTGTCATGATAAGGATGAATAGAAGATGTAAGTAAAATGTTTACTACACTAAAAGATTACTAAAGAATGGATTCGTGAAAGAACACCAAACATTTGATGATGGTGATCCACCTCAAAGTGCAAGTCCAAAGGTATTAGTGGTTGACTATATACGCTTTGTACCATGTGTCATGTTGATGACACCACTATTGATGTTGATAGATTCTTTTAAAAGAAAAGGAATTGCTGAAAGAGAATCTATAAAATATTTGGCAGAAAATAAAAGGTTGGAGATGTCCAACTTAGGCGTATAGAAAATATACATGTTATGGTTGTATTCCTTGCTTGTTAAACAATGTGGTTCTCCGGTATTGGATACCGAATTGGTTGGTATGAAGTGTCATACAGGACAACACAATTCATGAACTGCAATGGCCTAAGCAACTAGCAAGAGAAAAAGTGATGATGTTCATCGAAAACAAACAAAGGGTTGTTGTGTTGCTCGTTAACATCAAACCTAGCCTTCAAGATTTGTTTTAATAATTGTTATTTTGTTCCGGTATTACGAGAACAATGGTTGTTCAAATAATTACCGTATTCCATAAAGGATGGATGAACTTTTACAAGTCTGGTGGGAGAAATCACATCCATAAACACGATTGCTAAAATGTCGCAAGACAAATGATTGAAAGATCACTTATGAAGTGACATCGCTGTTTAAATTATATTTGAAAGAAAACATGAAGAAACTCCATGTTGATGGAATTTTGGAGTCTTTTGATTTTTATCAATTGACGCATGTGAGACTTTCCTCGAGATAATTGAAACTCTGTCCATGGGCCAGAGAGGAATGGATGACTAGCTTATTGGAAATTGAGCATGCTGATGTGCATAGTCCATTATGGGTAGCCATATGCGATGGATCTTTTTTGCTTCATATGCTTTCTCCGAAAATTTGAGTGAATATATCTGTATATTTACTTAATAAGGAGGAAGTATGAAAACATTTGAAAGTTGTTCAAAGACTTTCAAGATGAAGTTGAAAATCATTGTAATAAGAAAATAAAGAGTTTATGATTCGATCATAAAGAAAAATGTTTGAGTTACAAGTTTAGCAAAGCACCTAAGATTTGAGGAATCGTTCCATGGATTTACATTTCCCAAAACACCATAGGAGTATGGAGTGTTCAAGATATGTAATGAAACCTTGTTTGACATGGTAAGATCAAAGGTGTCATTTATAAAACTGCCATTATGTATTAAAGATTAAAAGCTTTAGTGACTACCGCTTTTACACTGAAAAGAGCTCCATCGTGATCCGTTGAAATGACACCATATAAGTCATGGTTTGGGATAAAACCCCCATTGTCTTTTCTTAAATTTTGGTATGTTATGCATAAGTAAAATGTTTACAACCAAAGTCGGATAAGCACGTCTTTGTAGGTTATCCCAAAGAATTTGTTGGGAATTTCTCCATAACACTGAGGACAAAAGAGTTTGTTACTTGGAACGTCAAGTTTCTTGAGAAGGAATTTTTCGTGAAAAGTTAAGTGGGAAGACAATAGAACTTTGATAAGGTTGTTGAACCTTAGCTATATGTGCTAAGTAGCGCAGCGCCGGAAAGTGTCCCGGTGACGGCCACAATGCTCATGGCTCTCGTGATTACAAAAGGTGTGATCTCGGAGATTAGAGTTCCTATAGAACCATGTGGGTCGGTAAGAATCAAATAGTAAGATTTGATAAGCAAGTCGTTATTGTTTTGACAATGATGAACCGACTACATGCAAAGAAGCGATGATGGGCCCTGACTCCATAAAATGACTAGACGTCATGGAATCCGTGATAGCATCGATACACGAGAAATCAAGTTTCTGAACTTTGAAGACCCTCCGGAAAGGCGTGAAGCCTATCGGTCGTGTTTGGATCTATAAAGAAATAGACATGGTTGTTTCAAATCTATGAAATAGTCGACATGTCGGAAAGAGTTTACGACAATGTTCAAAGAATTGACTATGATAAGATTTGATCTTTCATAGCGATATTTAGTCTGGACGGATTAATGTAGCAACCACTACATATATTTTGGTATATGGTAGTTGAACAAACAAAACAAGTTCTTCTAATAGAATGGTTACCTAGGACGTGTAAATGACACGATCCAAAGGGTTTTGTTAATTCAAAGGATGCTAAAAGAGTATGCAAAACTTGAATGGTTGAAGTAAGCATAGCGGAGTTGGAATCTTCACCATGATGAAACTGTTAAAAAAAGTTTAAATTCATCGGAGATGATGAAGATGCTTGCATTTGCAAGAAATTAAGTGGGAGCGCTGAGACATATTTCTAATACATTATGTAGAGGACATATTGTTGATTGGAAATGATGTATCTTGTATTGACACAGGTTAAGAATTTCATTTTGATGAAAGACTTAGGCATAACCCAAGAATTAGGCATCAATGTCTATATGGATCGATTGAGGCGCTAATATGGCTTTGCCAAATGTACATAGATAAGACGTTGAATGAGTTCAATATGGAAACAACAAGAAAGGTTCTTGACGCATGGAAAGGACTGAATCAAGATTCGAGTGTGTTGACACGAGATTAAAGTGTTTTGACACTTGGTGAAATCACAAGAATATTTTGATCAATCATTCTTTGAGATGTACACATCCAGATATGTCCTATGCTCTAAATGTTATGAGCATATACCAGAATGATTCATAAGATGATCATTGGACAATAGTAAAGATATTCTTATGAGCTTTGGAAGAACTAAGAATATATCATGTATAAGTGACAAATAGTTAAAGGTAGTTCATTGTAAAGTGTTACATTGATACTAGTTTTGTCACAAGATACAAATTAAATTTATCTCAATTTAGACTATGGGTGGCACAATATAATGGAAAGGATGTTCCTTGATGGATTTGGATGAGTTCCAAAGTTGAGATATTGTGACGGATACTACAACAAAAGGCTAAGTATATAACTGTTATATTAGCAGCAAAGGAGGGCATTTGTGTCAAGTAGTTTGTTATCAAACTAGGTGTGGTTCATAGCGGGATAATACTATGAAGATACATTGTACGACAATTGTATCAACATGATTTAATCCCAAGGAACTAAAGGTCTCACCAAAGGACCAGATTTATACAATGCCATCTCATTGGAGAATGAGTAATGCGTAAAGACGCAAGGACATGCAAATACACACGGACCTAGAAGTGTCAGACCCGAAGATTATGTTTACCACTAGCAATAGTGTCTATACAACACCAGAAAGCCATAGGTGTTAAATGCACAAGTTTTTAACTAGATTATTGACTCTAGTGCAAGTGGGAGACTGTTGGAGATATGCCTAAGAGGCAATAATAAAGTGGTTATTATTATATCTTTATGTTTATGATAAATGTTTACATCCCATGCTATAATTGTATTATTAGGAAACACTAATACATGTGTGTTTTGTAAACATAAAAGAGTCCCTAGTAAGCCTCTTGTTGAACTAGCTTGTTGATTAATTGATGATCATGGTTTCCTGATCATGGACATTGGATGTGATTAATAACAAGGTTATATCATTAGGAGCATGATGTGATGGACACACACCCATAGTAAGCGTAGCATAAGATCAAGTCATTAAGTTCGTATTGCTGTAAGCATTTAAATGCATAGTAACCTAATCCTTCGACCATGAGGTTGTGTTAATCACCATCACCGGATGGGTACTTTGATGACATCAAACACTGCTTCGTAACTAGGTGGTCATAAAGGTGTCATTGGGTATTCTGAAAGTATGTGTTGAAGTGCATGGACCAAGATTGGGATTTGTCCATCCATATGGCGGATAGATATGCTCTGGGCCCTCTCGGTGGAATGTCATCTAGTTAGCTTGCAAGCATGTGACTGGGTCACAAGGGATGACATATCACGGAATGAGTAAAGAGTACTTATCAGTAACGAGGTAGAACTAGGTATGGAGATGCTAACGATCAAACCTCGGATAAGTATAGTATCGCGTGACAAAGGGAATTGGTTTCGTATGTAAATGGTTCAATCGATCACGAAGTCATCGTTGAGTATGTGGGAGCCATTATGGATCTCCAGGTCCCGCTGATGGTTATTGATAGGAGATGTGTCTCTGTCATGTCTACATATTCACGAACCGTAGGGTGACACACTTAAGGTTCGAAGTTGTTTTAAGTAGATATGGAATGTGCGTTGGAGACCGAATGTTGTTCGGAGTCTCGGAATGGATCCGGGACATCACGAGGAGATCCGGAATAGTCCGAAGAATAAGATTCATATATTGGGGATCATTTTCTAAGTTAGGAAATGTTTCAGAGTGTTTGTATGGAGATTCTAGAAGGTTTCGGAATGTTCTGGAAGGTTCTAGAGGATTTCTTGGAGTTTGCTTGAAAACCAAGAAAGGGTCAAAGGAAACCTAGTGGGGCAAGACACGGATTCGTGGGGGAGGAGGACTCCTCCCCCCTTCCCACCGCTGGCCATAGGAGGGGAGTCCTACTAGGACTCCCCCTCCCTAGGCGCGCCTCCCCCCTTAAATAGAAGGGTAGGGGCGCCCCCTCCAAGATCTCTCTCATAACTCCAATCTCTGCCGCCTCTCTCCTCCACCTTTCTTCTGCATAGGCATAGGCGAAGCCCTGCAGAATTCTCTACTCCACCACCACCACCACGCCGTTGTGCTGCTGGGATTCCGTGGAGAAGATCTACTACCTCCGCTGCTCGCTGGAACGAGGAGAGGAAGGTCTGCTTCGACTCCGCACGTGTGACCGACTGCGGAAGCGCTGCCGAAACGCGGCGCCGGAAGGATCGTCCACTTGACCGACTGCGGAAGCGCTGCCGGAACACGACGCCGGAAGGATCGTCCACACGATCTTGAGATCGGCAAGTGATCGACTACATCAACCACCAGATCTAATCTCGTTAACGCTTTCAGATCTGCGAGGGTTAGTTCCTATCTATCTCGTTGCTCATGTCTAATAGATTAGATCTTGGCTTTTATCTAGATTAGATCTGGGTTTTGTTCGTTCTTGCGGTAGAATTTTTTTGTTTTCCATGCTACGAACCCATCAGTGTATTCTTCCCATGAACCACACATGTATCCACGAGTGTCATTGCATGTCTCCTCTTTTCCTGAACCACAGTTAGAGTCATTGCATGTCTGTTATTTTCACAAACCACATATCACCAGTGTCATTGCATGTGTGCTCTTCCCACAGACCACACATGGATCCACCAGTGTCATTGCATGTGTGTTCTTCCCACAGACCACACTTGGATCCACCAGTGTCATTGCATGTGTGTTCTTTTCATAGGCCACATATGGATCCACAAGTGTCATTGCATCTGTGTTATTCTCACAAACCACGTAAGGATCCACCGGTGTCATTGCATGTGTGTTCCTCTCATAGACCACACATGGATCCACCGGTGTCATTGCATGTTTGCTCTTTTCATGAACCACAGTTATACTCATCGCATGTCTGCTGTTCTCATGAACCACAGCTAGAGTCATTGCATGTGTGTTCTTCTCACAAACCATAACATGAACCACAGCTAGAGTCCTTGCATGTATGTTCTTCTCACAAACCATATCATGAACCACACCTAGTGTCATTGCATGTCTGCTCTTTTCATTAAGCACAGTTAGAATCATTGCATGTCTGTTCTTTTCACAAACCACATATCACCAGTGTCTTTGCATGTGTGTTCTTCCCACAGACCATATCATGAACCACACGCAGTGTCATTGCATGTGTGTTCTTCCCATGAACCACACATGGATCCACCAGTGTCATTGCATGTCTGTTATTTTCATGAACCATAGTTAGAGTCATTGCATGTCTGTTCTTTTCACAAACCACATACCACTAGTGTCATTGCATGTGTGTTCTTCTCACAAACCATATCATGAACCACATCGAGTGTGATTGCATGTGTGTTCTTCTCATTAACCACAGTTAGAGTCATTGCATGTCTGTTCTTTTCACAAACCACATATGACCAGTGTCATTGCATGTGTGTTCTTCCCACAAACCACACATGGATCCACCAGTGTCATTGCATGTGTGTTCTTCCCATGAACCACACATGGATCCACCAGTGTCATTGCATGTCTGTTCTTTTCATGAACTACAGTTAGAGTCATTGGATGTGTGTTCTTCCCACAGACCACACATGGATCCACCCGTGTCATTGCATGTGTGTTCTTTTCATAGCCCACATATGGATCCACTAGTGTCATTGCATGTGTGTTCTTCCCACAGACCACACTTGGATCCACCAGTGTCATTGCATGTGTGTTCTTTTCATAGGACACATATGGATCCACAAGTGTCATTGCATCTGTGTTATTCTCACAAACCACGTAAGGATCCACCGGTGTCATTGCATGTGTGTTCCTCTCATAGACCACACATGGATCCACCGGTGTCATTGCATGTTTGCTCTTTTCATGAACCACAGTTATACTCATCGCATGTCTGCTGTTCTCATGAACCACAGCTAGAGTCATTGCATGTGTGTTCTTCTCACAAACCATATCATGAACCACAGCTAGAGTCATTGCATGTGTGTTCTTCTCACAAACCATATCATGAACCACACCTAGTGTCATTGCATGTCTGCTCTTTTCATTAAGCACAGTTAGAATCATTGCATGTCTGTTCTTTTCACAAACCACATATCACCAGTGTCTTTGCATGTGTGTTCTTCCCACAGACCATATCATGAACCACACGCAGTGTCATTGCATGTGTGTTCTTCCCATGAACCACACATGGATCCACCAGTGTCATTGCATGTCTGTTATTTTCATGAACCATAGTTAGAGTCATTGCATGTCTGTTCTTTTCACAAACCACATACCACTAGTGTCATTGCATGTGTGTTCTTCTCACAACCATATCATGAACCACATCGAGTGTGATTGCATGTGTGTTCTTCTCATTAACCACAGTTAGAGTCATTGCATGTCTGTTCTTTTCACAAACCACATATGACCAGTGTCATTGCATGTGTGTTCTTCCCACAAACCACACATGGATCCACCAGTGTCATTGCATGTGTGTTCTTCCCATGAACCACACATGGATCCACCAGTGTCATTGCATGTCTGTTCTTTTCATGAACTACAGTTAGAGTCATTGGATGTGTGTTCTTCCCACAGACCACACATGGATCCACCCGTGTCATTGCATGTGTGTTCTTTTCATAGCCCACATATGGATCCACTAGTGTCATTGCATGTGTGTTCTTCCCACAGACCACACTTGGATCCACCAGTGTCATTGCATGTGTGTTCTTTTCATAGGCCACATATGGATCCACAAGTGTCATTGCATCTGTGTTATTCTCACAAACCACGTAAGGATCCACTGGTGTCATTGCATGTGTGTTCCTCTCATAGACCACACATGGATCCACCGGTGTCATTGCATGTTTGCTCTTTTCATGAACCACAGTTATACTCATCGCATGTCTGCTGTTCTCATGAACCACAGCTAGAGTCATTGCATGTGTGTTCTTCTCACAAACCATATCATGAACCACAGCTAGAGTCATTGCATGTGTGTTCTTCTCACAAACCATATCATGAACCACACCTAGTGTCATTGCATGTCTGCTCTTTTCATTAAGCACAGTTAGAATCAATTCATGTCTGTTCTTTTCACAAACCACATATCACCAGTGTCTTTGCATGTGTGTTCTTCCCACAGACCATATCATGAACCACACGCAGTGTCATTGCATGTGTGTTCTTCCCATGAACCACACATGGATCCACCAGTGTCATTGCATGTCTGTTATTTTCATGAACCATAGTTAGAGTCATTGCATGTCTGTTCTTTTCACAAACCACATACCACTAGTGTCATTGCATGTGTGTTCTTCTCACAAACCATATCATGAACCACATCGAGTGTGATTGCATGTGTGTTCTTCTCATTAACCACAGTTAGAGTCATTGCATGTCTGTTCTTTTCACAAACCACATATGACCAGTGTCATTGCATGTGTGTTCTTCCCACAAACCACACATGGATCCACCAGTGTCATTGCATGTGTGTTCTTCCCATGAACCATACATGGATCCACCAGTGTCATTGCATGTCTGTTCTTTTCATGAACTACAGTTAGAGTCATTGGATGTGTGTTCTTCCCACAGACCACACATGGATCCACCCGTGTCATTGCATGTGTGTTCTTTTCATAGCCCACATATGGATCCACTAGTGTCATTGCATGTGTGTTATTCTCACAAACCACGTAAGGATCCACCGGTGTCATTGCATGTGTGTTCTTCCCACAGACCACATATGGATCCACCAGTGGCATTGCATGTGTGTTCTTTTCACAGGCCATATATGGATCCACCAGTGTTATTGCATGTGTGTTATTCTCACAAACCACATAAGGATCCACCGGTGTCATTGCATGCGTGTTCCTCTCATATACCACACATGGATCCACCGGTGTCATTGCATGTCTGCTCTTTTCATGAACCACAGTTAGAGTCATCGCATGTCTGCTCTTCTCATGAACCATAGCTAGATTCATTGCATGTGTGTTCTTCACACAAACCATATCATGAACTACATCCAGTGTCATTGCATGTGTGTTCTTCTCATTAACCACACATGGATCCACCAGTGTCATTGCATGTCTGCCCTTTTCATTAACCACAGTTAGAGTCATTGCATGTATGTTCTTTTCACAAACCACATATCACCAGTGTCAATGCATGTGTGTTCTTCTCACAAACCATATCATGAACCACACCCAGTGTCATTGCATGTGTGTTCTTCCCATGAACCACACATGGATCCACCAGTGTCATTCCATGTGTGTTGTTTTTCACAGACCACATATGGATCCAGAAGTGTCATTGCATGTGCGTTATTCTCACAAACGACGTAAGGATCCACCTGTATCATTGCAAGTGTGTTCCTCTCAGAAACCACACATGATCCACCGGTGTCATTGCATGTCTGCTCTTTTCATGAACAACGGTTAGAGTCATCGCATGTCTGCTCTTCTCATGAACCACAGCTAGAGTCATTGCATGTGTGTTCTTCTCACAAACCATATCATGAACCACACCCAATGTCATTGCATGTGTGTTCTTCTCGTTAACCCCACATGGATGCACCAGTGTCATTGCATGTCTGCTCTTTTCATTAACCACAGTTAGAGTCATTGCATGTCTGTTCTTTTCACAAACCACATATCACCAGTGTCATTGCATGTGTGTTCTTCTCACAAACCATATCATGAAGCACACCCAGTGTCATTGTATGTGCGTTCTTCCCATGAACCACACATGGATCCACCAGTGTCATTGCATGTATGCTCTTTTCATTAGCCACACATGGATCCACCAGTGTCATTGCATGTATGCTCTTTTCATGAACCACAGTTAGAGACATTGCATGTCTGTTCTTTTCACAAACCACATATCACTAGTGTCATTGCATGTGTGTTCTTCCCAAAGACCACACATGGATCCACCAGTGTCATTTCATGTGTGTTCTAGCCATGAAGCACACATGGATCCATCCGTGTCATTGCATGTGTGTTCTTTTCATAGGCCACATATGGATCCACCGGTGTCATTGCATGTGTGTTATTCTCACAAACCACGTAAGGATCCACTGGTGTCATTGGATATTTGTTCCTCTCATAGACCACACATGGATCCACCGGTGTCATTGCAATCTCTGCTCTTTTCATGAACCACAGTTAGACTCATCGTATGTCTGCTCTTCTCATGAACCACAACTAGAGTCATTGCATGTGTGTTCTTCTCACAAAGCATATCATGAACCACACCCAGTTGTCATTGCATGAGTGTTCTTCTCATTAACCACATTTGGATCCACCGGTGTCATTGCATGTCTGCTCTTTTCATTAACCACAGTTAGAGTCATTACATGTGTGTTCTTTTCACAAACCACATATCACTAGTGTCATTGCATGTGTGTTCTTCTCACAAACCATATCATGAACCACACCCAGTGTCATTGCATGTGTATTCTTCCCATGAACCGCACATGTATCCACGAGTGTCATTGCATGTCTCCTCTTTTCCTGAACCACAGTTAGAGTCATTGCATGTCTGTTCTTTTCACAAACCACATATCACTAGTGTCATTGCATGTGTGTTCTTCCCACAGACCACACATAGATCCACCAGTGTCATTGCATGTGTGTTCTTCCCACAGACCACACTTGGATCCACCAGTGTCATTGCATGTGTGTTCTTTTCACAGGCCACATATGGATCCACCAGTGTCATTGCATCTGTGTTATTCTCACAAACCACGTAAGGATCCACCGGTGGTCATTGCATGTGTGTTCCTCTCATAGACCACACATGGATCCACCGGTGTCATTGCATGTTTGCTCTTTTCATGAACCACAAGCTATACTCATCGCATGTCTGCTCTTCTCATGAACCACAACTAGAGTCATTGCATGTGTGTTCTTCTCACAAACCATATCATGAACCACAGCTAGAGTCATTGCATGTGTGTTCTTCTCACAAACCATATCATGAACCACACCTAGTGTCATTGCATGTCTGCTCTTTTATTAAGCACAGTTAGAATCATTGTATGTCTGTTCTTTTCACAAACCACATATCACCAGTATCTTTGCATGTGTGTTCTTCCCACAGACCATATCATGAACCACACCCAGTGTCATTGCATGTGTGTTCTTCCCATGAACCACACATGGATCCACCAGTGTCATTGCATGTCTGTTCTTTTCATGAACCATAGTTAGAGTCATTGCATATCTGTTCTTTTCACAACCACATACCAGCAGTGTCATTGCATGTGTATTTTTCTCACAACCATATCATGAACCACATCGAGTGTCATTGCATGTGTGGTCTTCTCATTAACCACAGTTAGAGTCATTGCATGTTTGTTCTTTTCACAAACCACATATGACCAGTGTCATTGCATGTGTGTTCTTCCCACAAACCACACATGGATCCAACAGTGTCATTGCATGTGTGTTCTTCCCATGAACCACACATGGATACACCAGTGTCATTGCATGTCTGTTCTTTTCATGAACCACAGTTAGAGTCATTGGATGTGTGTTCTTCCCACAGACCACACATGGATCCACCCGTGTCATTACATGTGTGTTCTTTTCAGAGCACACATATCGATCCACCAGTGTCATTGCAAGTGTGTTATTCTCACAAACCACGTAAGGATCCACCGGTGTCATTGCATGCGTGTTCTTCCCACAGACCACATATGGATCCACTAGTGGCATTGCATGTGTGTTCTTTTCACAGGCCACATATGGATCCACCAGTGTCATTGCATGTGTTTATTCTCACAAACCACGTAAGGATCCACCGGTGTCATTGCATGCGTGTTCCTCTCATATACCACACTTGGATCCACCGGTGTCATTGCAATGTCTGCTCTTTTCATGAACCACAGTTAGAGTCATCGCATGTCTGCTCTTCTCATGAACCACAAGCTAGAGTCATTGCATGTGTGTTCTTCTCACAAACCATATCATGAACTACATCCAGTGTCATTGCATGTGTGTTCTTCTCATTAACCACACATGGATCCACCAGTGTCATTGCATGTCTGCCCTTTTCATTAACCACAGTTAGAGTCATTGCATGTATGTTCTTTTCACAAACCACATATCACCAGTTTCAATGCATGTGTGTTTCTTCTCACAAACCATATCATGAACCAAACCGAGTGTCATTGCATGTGTGTTCTTTTCACAACCACATATCACTAGTGTCATTGCATGTGTGTTCTTCTCAACAAACCATATCATGAACCACACCCAGTGTCCATTGCATGTGTATTCTTCCATGAACCCGCACATGTATCCACAGAGGTCATTGCATGTCTCCTCTTTTCCTGAACCACAGTTAGGAGTCATTGCATGTCTGTTCTTTTCACAAACCACATATCACTAGTGTCATTGCATGTGTGTTCTTCCCACACCACCACACATAGATCCACCAGTGTCATTGCATGTGTGTTCTTCCCACAGACCACACTTGGATCCACCAGTGTCATTGCATGTGTGTTCTTTTCACAGGCCACATATGGATCCACCAGTGTCATTGCATCTGTGTTATTCTCACAAACCACGTAAGGATCCACCGGTGTCATTGCATGTGTGTTCCTCTCATAGACCACACATGGATCCACGGTGTCATTGCATGTTTGCTCTTTTCATGAACCACAGCTATACTCATCGCATGTCTGCTCTTCTCATGAACCACAACTAGAGTCATTGCATGTGGTTTCTCTCACAAACCATATCATGAACACAGCTAGAGTCATTGCATGTGTGTTCTTCTCACAAACCATATCATGAACCACACCTAGTGTCATTGCATGTCTGCTCTTTTTATTAAGCACAGTTAGAATCATTGTATGTCTGTTCTTTTCACAAACCACATATCACCAGTATCTTTGCATGTGTGTTCTTCCCACAGACCATATCATGAACCACACCCAGTGTCATTGCATGTGTGTTTCTTCCCATGAACCACACATGGATCCACCAGTGTCATTGCATGTCTGTTCTTTTCATGAACCATAGTTAGAGTCATTGCAATATCTGTTCTTTTCACAACCACATACCAGCAGTGTCATTGCATGTGTATTTTTCTCACAAACCATATCATGAACCACATCGAGTGTCATTGCATGTGTGGTCTTCTCATTAACCACAGTTAGAGTCATTGCATGTTTGTTTCTTTTCACAAACCACATATGACCAGTGTCATTGCATGTGTGTTCTTCCCACAAACCAACCACCATGGATCCAACAGTGTCATTGCATGTGTGTTCTTCTCATTAACCACACATAGATCCACCAGTGTCATTGCATGTCTGCCCTTTTCATAACCACAGTTAGAGTCATTGCATGTATGTTCTTTCACAACCACATATCACCAGTGTCAATGCATGTGTGTTCTTCTCACAAACCATATCATGAACCAAACCGAGTGTCATTGCATGTGTGTTCTTCCCATGAACCACACATGGATCCACCAGTGTCATTGCATGTCTGCTCTTTTCATGAACCACAGTTAGAGTCAATTGCATGTCTGTTCTTTTCACAAACCACATATCACCAGTGTCATTGCATGTGTGTTCTTCCCACAGACCACACATGGATCCCCAGTGTAATTGCATGTGTGCTCTTTTCATTAACCACAGTTAGAGTCATTGCATGTCTGTTCTTTTCACAAACCACGTAAGGATCCACCGGTGTCATTGCATGTGTGATCTTCTCATAGACCACACATGGACCCACCGGTGTCATAGCATGTCTGCTCTTTTCATGACCGCAGTTAGAGTCATCGCATGTCTGCTCTTCTAATGAACCACAACTAGAGTCATTGCATGTGTGTTCTTCTCACAATCCATATCATGAACCACACCTAGTGTCATTGCATGTGTGTTCTTCTCATTAAACCACACATAGATCCACCAGTGTCATTGCATGTCTGCTCTTTCACTAACCACAGTTAGAGTCATTGCATGCATGTTCTTTTCACACACCACATATCATCAGTGTCATTGCATGTGTGTTCTTCTCACAGACCACACATGAATCCACCAGTGTCATTGCATGGGTGTTCTTCCCATGAACCACACAAGCATCCAGCAGTTTCATTGCATGTGTGCTCTTTTCATGAACCACAGTTAGAGTCATTGCATGTCTATTCTTTCACAAACTACATATCACCAGTGTCATTGCATGGTGTTTCTTCCCACAGACCACCCATGGATCCACCAGTGTCATTGCATGTGTGTTCTTCCCACGAACCACACATGGATCCACCGGTGTAATTGCATGTGTGTTCTTTTCACAGGCCACATATGGATCCACCAGTGTCATTGCATGTTTGGTTATTCTCACAAACCATGTAAGTATCCAGTTAGAGTCATTGCATATGTGTTCCTCTCATAGACCAAACACGGATCCACAGGTGTCATCGCATGTCTGCTCTTTTCACGAACCACAGTTAGAGTCATCGCATGTCTGCTCTTCTCATGAACCACAGCTAGAGTCATTGCATGTGTGTTCTTCTCCAACCATACCATGAACCACACCTAGTTGTCATTGCATGTGTGTTCTTCTCATTAACCACACATGGATACACCAGTGTCATTGCATGTGTTTTGTTCTCACAAACCACATATGGATCCACCTATGTGATTGGATGCATGTTCTTTTCATAAACCGCATATGGATCCTAATTAACCTTAGGAGAGCCCTAACCTTAGCGTTAGACCGAGTCTCTAGAAGGCACGCCCTAACATAGTTTTCTGCTTGACGATTGTTACATACCGTTCGATCGGGGCACTTGGACGATTGGGATGGTTTTCGTGAGATCGATCCGCGAGTTGTCTGTTCTGCAGCATGATTGGCCACGCTTGCTTTGGACAAACTGGAATCAACCGGGGGCTCCCCTGTTGTGAGTGTCACGACTCACGAGTTAAGTGGGCCATATCCCAGTGTCACATCCCCATTACTTCTCTTCCTCTCCGTACTTCTCTTCCTTCCCCTCGAAGCCACTTTCCCCACTTCACTCCCATCCTGCCGTAGCCGCAAGCCGCCGGCGCCTCCATCCCAATCCCCTCTCCGGCAGCCACCCCCCCTCCCCTCTCTCCATGGGTTCAAGGGGAGACGGCGAGGAAATGCGTCGTGACGACAGGGACGGTGATTTCGATGTGATTCGTCTCATCATCTATCTCTATCTTCCGTGGCCAGTTATCTATTTTGAGCGAGATCTACTCTGTTTACTCATGCGCGGTATGATGTGTTAGGCCAACTAGACGATGTATGACGCCGACTAATCACGGTTAAGGCAGATGAAAGACAGTCCTCTGCTATGTAAACATGGATATGTGCCCGCTAAATTTGTAGCGTTCGAAGGACAAAACGCAGGCAAGAGATTTCTACGGTGTCAACGACATCGTGCAATGATGCGAGGCGGAAGTTGCGGTGTTGTCAAATGGGTACATCCAGAGTGGCCCAAATCGATGCAGAAAACGCTGGACCAACTATGGGAAATGACTGTTGAGTTGAAAGAATCCGCAGTCAGCTCACTTCTTGATAGTGTTGAGATGAAGCTATGGGAACCAGTTGACACGACCAAGCATAAGTGAGATCTCATGGGGGGTGGAAGACAAGGTTAGCAAAGTCGAGAAGGGAG
The DNA here is from genome assembly GCA_910589775.1 of Avena eriantha. Lineage (NCBI taxonomy): Eukaryota > Viridiplantae > Streptophyta > Magnoliopsida > Poales > Poaceae > Avena > Avena eriantha. The sequence continues at coordinate 16,463 of CAJUXJ010002452.1, forward strand.
AGGGACGCGGCGTTGGCCCTGAAGGCTAAAGCAGAGCAAGAACTGACCTCAAGCAAGGAAGGATCTTCACCAGGCCAAAGTCCTGCAGTTCACAACTACGAGTATTGACAAGTGCATGAGGAAAGATGTAGAGAAACAATTGAAGCTGTGCAAGGAAGATGCTAAAAAGGAAGGAGCAGACGATTCGATCGTTGCTCTCGCAGGAAGATGCGCATAGGGCTAAGATTAGGAAGATCAAGGAGATGTGTGATAACTAGTTCTATTTAGCTTAAGGCTCCGTGCCTTTTTAAGTTTGTAATAGTTGTACTTGTTGACCTAGTGGTCTGAACTATTGGCTCCGGAGTCCTGGGAGTAAAAAAAATTGGTCGCCCGTTAATCTGTCTTAACCCTGCATTACTTCCTTTTGTCTGACCAATGCCCCTTGGATATTCCGCCCGTCGCTTCGGTCGTCGTCTCGTGTACAAATAGGAGGTGCCACACACGCGTCGCTTCGTCTCCCTCTCCAATCTCCACCGCACCGTCGCTTCGTCGTCCACCCCCTCGCTCCCTCTCCAATCTCCACCATGCCGCCATGGAGATGCCCTCGCTAAACTTCTATCAAGGCGGTGATGTTCGCGCACTTTCGACATCCTCGTGCTGCCGACCGTGATGGTACCCCACGGATGGTGGCATCAGCTATGTGGGGTGCCGGTGTGGCTCCGCTCCTCGTCCCCGTCAGAGCCATGATGGAGAGCGAATCGCGGCGCGCCGTGCCAGATGCCCGCATGGAAGAGGGTGCTGCCCCGGTACACGGCGGCCAGCCCGTACTGGCCGGCGCTGTTCAAGAAGGAGCGGAAGCCAAGATTGGCAATCGCATCGTTTACGGGCGTGTGGTGCACCAGGATCTCCGCAACCAAGAAGGGCGGGAGAGGTTCTGGTCCGTCCCTGGACGAATCAAGTTCACCGTCATCACCGCCGCTCGCCGCGAGAGGTGCTCCGTCTCACGAACAATGCGGAAATCGTGGAGGTTCCATCCGACAACGACGAGGAAGCCGGCGGCTTGGAGGACAGCAGCAGCGGAAGTGAAATTGTTGACTAGTGGTTGAATTAATGTAGATGTGAAATCGCACCTTTGTTTAGAAGAATTGTGGTTGAATTAATAAAATGCCTCGATTTAGATCTTGTCTCGATTAATTTGTGGAAGAATTTGTGATTTAGATCAATTTCTTTCTGCCTCGATTTAGATCTCTGTCCCAGATGGGAACGTGACCGTGGACCAAAGACACCTTTTCTACTAGTGTATTCTGACATTGGTGGTTTGTTTAAACGTATCTACGTGGATTGTGCCGCATGCAATGGCACAACCACAATGTATAAAGTGAAGCACGTACACCCCGGGTACTTGAGGTCCGAGAGCTTCGCCAGATGCAGGGATGCAGGAGCAGAGAGGCGTGAGATAGACGGGCTCAAGATTAGGCCAGAAAGTGGTACCGATTTCCTCCTCGTCTGGGCATTATCGGTGACAACATTGTTTTGTGTTGCCACGTCATTGTGCATCATCTGAAATAAATTGTTTGCTTCGTGGAGTGTGGCAGCTTAAATAATTTATTTCAGTGCCACTTACATTCTGTCGTATTGGAGACCTCCTGCCCCTCAGCATCGGGAACCGGTGGATCCTTGTTTTCAGATAGCAGTGGCACAATCACAATTTCAGATTCAACTACTGACTCGGGCGTTTCCAACCCTAAGTCAGTACATTTACTTAGAGAACGTGGTAGATTGTTTCGCCAGCAACGTGCGACACACAGAGCGATCAGAATTTAACAGAATTACATATATAGGTTCAAGTTCAACACATTTATGCATTTCATTGCTAGCAGCTTCTTCCGTAGCCTGGTGCCAAGCCTTCACGTCCACTGGCTTCTTCATTTCCTCCTGCCTTCTTCCTCTTCCTCGATGCCAATTTTCTTAGCTTCACATACTCTGCATCATCGGGACAATGGGCACCAGAATCGTGTCTAGCATCATCTTTCCACTCGTTTTTAATTTCTTCGGGCAGCAAAATAACTGACCTGGCAGTCATGTTTCTAACCTTGCGGCGCTTCCTGTCAAAGAAACAAGACTGTTGCATAACTGCCCAATATCTACAGAGTAAAAAAAATTACAATTCAGCACAAACATGCGAACCCCAAGCGACCTTTGCTTACCAGGAGCTAATTGGGTTCGAGAGCAACCACCCTGTCCAAGAATAGAAGGGCGACTCCTAGTTGCAGCAGCTTCCACATCCAGTACATGACATTTCAGGTCAAACATGGCAGCCGAAGCATACCTTTTCATCAACCCAATAGCTGACTGTCACACATTATAGGAACCATATGATGCCACGTTCATCCATGAAGCTGAACTTTGCTGTCTGCTTCGGCCATAATTCAACATGATTACGCAGAGAAGCAAGCATACCAGATATTAGTGCAGATCTACGCATGCGCTTCTTCCATCGTAAAACAAGGCTTCCATACCACTTGCCCTTAGAGTCGTACCTGTAGAGGACTACCGTAACCAGGTAAGGGGGGTCCGCGCAAATCTCACTGACAGAAAACTATGGACAAAATATGTTTGTCAGCGTTGGGTTAACAAATAATTGAGGTTCAGTAGCCAGCTGGCAGTTATAATTATGTGCGAATAGCAAAGAGAAGGGTATCTCACCCGCTTGTAGCCATAACTTCTTCTTCCTTGACAGTAGGATCTGCCATCCTCCGAACTGCTCGGCTCGTCGGCAGCGGAGGCGGGCTAGAGCCTCGCAAGGGCGGCTACGACATGCGCCATTGGAGCTCGGTATCAACGACTGGGTGTAGCAACTTGGCCCTGCAAGTCAAATGTCTGAAGGGATCGTCCTGCCTGGAGGGTGGATTCCGACGCCGCCGGTGCTAGAAGGGAAAGCTAGGAATGGATTTGTGAATTTGGTCAATGCATCCAATCCACGTAGCTGCTCGATTTTCCTAAGAGGTTGCCGTGTTGGCACCCGCGTCACGGAACAGATGACCGACATGTGGGTCCCGACTGTCTACTTCATGGAGCAGTTTAACGGAATGTTTTGAATTTGGCAGGGGTGAGATGAGTTTGCCTCAAAATGGCCCTCTCAGTAGTTGGTGGCCCAACTTTCGAAACGCGGTTAATTTCAGGCAACTTAGGTACCGCCATGCGTTGGCCTACCAACTTTGGTACCGTAGACGAACAACCCCTTTTATACCCCCTGCACCCACTGAGTTGTTGGAGCCATTTAGGTCCGGATTATCCGGCCTGGGGAAAACTCCGCCCCAAACTCGGATTATCCGGCAAAATAAACCGCCCCCACTCAGAGCGATGCGCCCGAGCCTGCCCTTGAGCATGCCCTGAGCGAGGGCCGGATTATTCAGCCAGGGAAGAAAAACCGCCCCTGTTCGGATTTTCTAGGAGAAAATCCAAAACCACTCAGAGCGTCGTGCCCTGGCTCCTTTGATCGTCTCCTGGGGGCCGGATTATCGGCCCCATGCGAGGGCCAGATTATCCGGCCAGGGGAAGGAAAACCCGCCCTGTTCGGATTTTCGAAGAAAGAAAATCCAACCCCAGACAGAGAGTGACGCGTCAAGCAACCTTTGCAAGTGAGTTAGGCCGGATTATCCGGCTCTTGATGGGGGAGGATAATATAGCCCCCAAACACAAAAACATTCTCTACACATAGAACACATGAGAGAAACTCCATGGTGGTATTGTTATCTAATACTCAAAAATAGGGAACCATGAAATGTTTTTTCAACGAGATGGTCGGAGCGGACGAAACCTCCCATGAGCCGGCTCAGGCGGAACAGAGGCAGCCACAGGCGAATGCGGTAACTCATGCACATTAATCACATGCTCCCCATGTACGTCGATCGCAGGCTCTAGGGAGCAATTGGAAGGAGGCCGCCGACATCTGCCATAGTAAACAATCACCTTGCAACAGGTGGATCCGTAGATAATAGGACATGCCATAACTTTGCAAAGGCTCACTAGTAACTGGTTCATCAGACGGGAAACAAATAGCTTGTTCAAGAGTGGGACACATCAACGGAGATGCCGGAGAGTGGCAAAGGTAAACACAGACTCATCAAAACAACAGCACGTGAGATGTAAATTCTCCCCCTGGATCTATCCAAGCACTTGCATCCCTGATGCATAGGGTTGTACCCAGAAAAGACACATCTTAGAACATAATTCTAATTTGTGGGAGTTATATTTACGAAGGCTAGGCCAATAGGAACACCCAAAATAGAAGGAAGGAGTAGTCGGGATGAATATGCATGAGTGTATAAAGAGGTGTTTCCTTGTTGATGACAGGAGTAGGCATACGGTTAATGATAAAA
>CAJUXJ010002453.1:0-26434 GCA_910589775.1 Avena eriantha
CATGGCATGCTTGGTTGCTTGTTGCATTTCAATTCGTATGCTTGTGCACTTGATTTATGTTGGCCCTTGTTTGTTTGGTTCTTCTTCGAATAGACGCTCAGCAGGAGAATTACCAGGAATCCCAGGAGTATTACCTAGATCCATCTCTCGCTTAAACTGAGCTGCCAGGCAAGCACTACCACATGCTTGCATACATACAGTACCTATTGCCTCTATCTTATTCTTGCATCATTGAGTCGCGAATTGCATTAATTGAATCCCAAGTACTGCATGGCCTTTACTTTTAAACCACACCAAGCTTGTTCCCATCCCATGAGCCATTACTACAGGAGTTGTTTGAGCCATGCGAGTCGTAGAAATGCATGAGTAGGGTATGTGAGTGTCTGATGGATAACGAGGTACCTAAACAACATAACCTGAGTAGTAATGGGATAACTAATGAAAGAGGCACCGGTGAGCAATATCTGCTATTTGGTTTTTCATGCTCACTTGTGTCCCATAGGACCCTGAGTACTTGATTCCTGTTCCTTGACTATTCGCACTATCCACATCCGGGAGGCCTTATGGACCCCCTTGAGTCAGAGCTTGATTCTTTCTTATTTCTTGGGGCCACAATTAGTTTGGGGCTTTATCACTATCCTGTACGTATGCCATGTTACTGCTTTATTTAAGATTGTGCGAGGAGCACCTGTACTGTTTTGGATCGTGGAATGTTTTCGCGGTATCGACATGCCCAGTCACATTTTCGGGTTCCTAGTCGTTTACAGCCATTGACACAAACCTTGGGTCCGTCTCGGAGCAGGCCAACTTCGTTGCGGGTAGCTTAATGGGGTGGCCCCCTGAAATATTTCTGAATCCTGTGATTGCTTTGTCGTGAATGCCTCGTTGGGTTTTGATTTGGTTTTTCCGAGGTTCATCGAGTGTGTGTTGCTATTCGTGCACCCCTACAGGGTAAATCTTTCTGAAAGCCGTGTCCGCGGTTATGGACGACTTGGAGCACAGTTTCTCGATCATAGACAAGTACAATTACAGTACCGCTTTTAATTTGACTAAGTACTTGACTAGTAAATAGTGCAATACTCATGGAATGGTTAATAAAACTGCCAACGGAGGATGGGGGTTGTTCGTCCGCTTCCTCGTTGGTAAGCGAGGGGGAGGATGGATCTGTTAATTATACTGCTATAACTGTTGTTTTTAATTCACGGACTTCCGTCTATCATTGGTTAGGCGGAAGGTTAGTGAGTATCTGTAGTATTGTTAGGTATTATGTTTCGCTGCAATTGCGTCACCCCAGGTTGTGTCCCCTTTAGTGGCATAAAGACTTGCTGAGTACCCCTAGGGTCTCACACGATAAATTGTTTGATTCCGATGAACAGGCGTACCCGCAAGATGGATACTGGGTGGAAGAGGCAGATGATTTTGGCAACGATCATTCGGTGTAGAGATTCCGGGAACGGGGATCCGTGTGATCTGTGGGCGGGATGTGTTTATTTATGGGGCATCTTATGCCAATTTGCTTCTTATCCGTACTCGGATCTTGTTTTCCGCTTCCGCCTGATACTCTGATGTGTGATGTATGAGGAGCTATCCTAAATTATTATATCTATCTAGGACATTTGGATCTTGCCGTATGGCGTTGCTATATTTCTATTTCTTTTAGATGGAATGGCTCTAAGGACTGTTGTATGTGGCTTGCATACATACTCATTTGTGTATGTAGTTGATCCCTTCGCTTGCCGATTACGCCGCTCGTTCTTGTCCCGTTGTCTGAAAGTGGTTAGGACGGCCGAAAGGTCTACTGTGAGTGGCCCTGGGCCCCACCGTACTATTTTAACCACTTTCATTCATCCAGGCATTAACTAAGAGCGTAATTCACAGAGGTAGTTACAATTGGTATCAGAGCCATCCCGCCCTTCAGGGTCTCAGCCAAAATGGTCGTTGTCAGTCTAGCAAATATTTTGGTAGTTATGTATACTAGGGAAAAACAAACGTGAGAGTAGGAATGCTTCCATTTTTCTTCTTACCCACCCACCCACCCTTTTCTGGTAAGGAAGTGTAACGTTTTCAATCCTCTTCTAAAATTCAAACTAGGATTCACGTGTTCTGGGTTCCATAGTACCATAGGTTGTGTTTGTGTTTGTGTGTGTGTGTGAATTCCTTGTCTATCTGTTGCATCCAAATGTTATCACTATCTGCCTTTTGGTTATCAACTGTTGGAACATTCCCTACCGACAGTCCTTTGTAAACCGACGCGATCTATTCTAATTCGTTGTACACCGATGCGATCTATCTTACTCTTTGTTATCCGACGTTATCTTGTTGGGGTGTTCTTTTCGTAGTTACCAATCTTTAGGTTCATCTTTAGAAGAAGTTGTTGGGATATGTGTTTTACTGATTCATGTGCGGAGTAATGATTTGAGTGCGGGATGGAGTCGCGACCATACCACTACTTTTGTCATTTTCTTTTGTATATTGAACTAGTAAAGTTATTAATCTTGATTCGCTAAGTGGTTTTGCGCATATAGTGGTATTTTAATGCCGAAATTTGCGGAAATTTTTTCTTTGTTAGTTTGTATACCACACTCCTTGTTCAGTCGTGTGTGTTATGCTTAATATCTTCTAGTTGCCTTGAACTTTGTTGATATTTTAATATCATCTCAGTGAATTGCATTCCTTAATCTTGATTAATTCCATTTTGGTACTATTTTGGATTATTATCATTCTCCATTATAGTACTGACTTGTGTTTTATATCAATCACAGGATGGCACCACCATGCTGTTTTGAGGAGGATATACCACCTGAACTCGGGGCTGCTTTGGCAAGTATTGCAAATGCTTTGGGCACTATGCAGCAAAACCAGCTGCGCTTCGAGGAAAGTGTGAGGAGGAATGAGTTTGCTCCGCTACCTCCACCTCCCAAGCGAGGAGACATCAAGAGTTTTCTCAAGTTCAACCCACGTCAATTCGAAGTGTCTGATCAACCACTGGATGCGGATGATTGGCTTCGTGAAGTGTCAAGGTTGCTGATGACTGTGGATGTTCCCGAGCAAGAATGGGTCAAGTGTGCTACTCACCTTATGAAGGGAGATGCAGCTCTCTTGTGGGAAAATTACCTCAAGGAAGATCTTTCTGGTTTTCATCCTACTTGGGAGCGGTTCACTTCTGCTTTCAAAGAGCAATATCTGTCAGAAATTTTCATGGAAAGGATGAAGGAAGTGTTTCTCAACCTCAAGCAGGGCACTGACAATGTCAACACCTACATCAGAAACTTCATGAACCTGTCTCGTTATGGTGGCGATGAGATCTCTGATGACAAGAAGAAGCAAAAGAGGTTTCGGCAAGGCCTTAATGCTTCCATCAAATATGCAATCACTCATGCAAGGCCAGCATCCTTTCTGGAACTTCAACACACAGCTCTGCAGGAAGAAGCAAGTAGGCAAGTGTTTGAGGAGTCAAAGAAACACAACCGTGATACATCAAGCTCTTCTGCTATGGCAGCTCCTTCTAAGCGTCGTTTTTGGGTTCCTAACACCCCACCGTCGCTCCCTGCTCCACCAAGACCTTCAAGCTACGCACCAAGGCCACCAAACTCCTTCACTGCGGCTCCCAGGGGCTAGAACCAAAACTACCCTGGAGCGCCTGGCGGAGTCCCTGGCTACGTTGCTCCACGTCCACCTGGTGCTTGCTATACTTGTGGACACACTGGGCATCAGCACTGGAATTGTCCAATGAACAACAAAGCTCTTCCACCACCACCTCCAAGACCTGCGGCAAGTGCTCCTATGATTCGTGCACCTCCACCTCGGGCTCTCAACATCAACACTAAGCCGGGATCTACGGTTGCTTGTGCCAACTGTGTCAACGTCGCTCAAGCTGAGCATGCACCTGGAGTTGTCATGGGTATGCTTCCTGTTAAGTCAGTTCCTGCACGAGTTTTGTTTCATTCTGGTGCTTCACATTCTTTCGTTTCTCACAAATTTGCAAATGAGCATGAGCTTGTTATAGACCAGCTGGATAAAAGTTAATGGTTCTTTCTCCCGGGGCAAGATTGTTATCTACTAAGATCAGCCATGGCAATCAAATTGAGATGGGTGGTTCTTCTTTTCCGGCTTCCTTAATTGTTCTGGGCAATTCTGATATTGATGTTATCTTGGGCATGGATTGGTTGACAGCAAATGCAGCTGTGATTGATTGTGCTGAACGTTCGGTTTCTCTGAAAATTCCTGAAGGCCATATAGTCTATTCTCCAAGTCTGACTCCTGCAATTCAGCTTTATTCTTTGGCGGCTCTCAATGATGATGCTATGGAAGGTATTCAGAGTGTTCCGGTAGTTTGTGAGTTTCCAGATGTTTTTCCGGAAGAGTTGCCAGGTATGCCTCCGGATCGTGAGGTTGAGTTTGTCATTGAACTTGAACCTGGCACCGCTCCTATCTCCAAGCGGCCTTATAAAATGGGTCCTGCTGAGTTGGCTGAACTTAAGCGTCAGTTGGATGAACACGAGAAGTTGGGTTTCATTCAGCACAGTACTTCTTCTTGGGGTAGTCCAGCCATCTTTGTGAAGAAGTGAGACAAGACTGATAGACTTTGCGTTGACTATCGGGCACTCAATGCTAAAACCATCAAGAATAAGTATCCCCTTCCGCGGATTAATGATCTCTTCGATCAGCTAGATGGAGCTGTGGTATTCTCTAAGCTTGATTTGAGAAGTGGTTATCATCAAATCAAGATTCGCAAGGAAGATGTTTCCAAAACAGCTTTCACCACCCGCTATGGCCTGTATGAGTACACGGTCATGTCTTTCGGTCTCACCAATGCACCTGCCACCTTCTCGAGGCTTATGAACTCGGTTTTCATGGAGTATCTTGATAAGTTCGTTGTGGTCTATCTGGATGACATTCTAGTCTATTCTAAGTCAAAAGAAGAACATGAAGAACACCTTCGTTGTGTCCTAAACAAGCTTCGTGAGAACCGCCTGTATGCAAAGTTCTCCAAGTGTGAATTCTGGCTGCCTCAAGTCACCTACCTTGGTCATGTCATCTCTGCCAAGGGCATTGCCGTCAACCCAGAAACTATTAAGACAATTACGGACTGGCTTCCACCCATAAATGTCAAAGAAGTCCGAAGTTTCCTTGGTTTGGCCAGTTACTATCGTCGTTTCGTTCAAAACTTCTCGAAGATTGCGAAGCCTCTTACCGATCTCCTCAAGAAAGGCAAGAAATATCTTAGGACTCCTGCATGTCAAGCAAGCTTTGAAACACTCAAAGAGAAGCTCACTTCCACACCAGTCTTGGTTCCTCCAGATACATCAAAGCCTTTCCAGATTTTCTGTGATGCTTCATTGCAAGGATTGGGTGCGGTCCTTATGCAAGAAAAACAAGTTGTTGCTTATGCCTCTCGACAGTTGAAGACGCATGAGATCAACTATCCTACACATGACCTCGAACTCGCAGCAGTTCTCTTTGCTTTGAAAGTATGGAGGCATTACTTGCTTGGCAACCGTTGTGAGATCTTTTCTGATCACAAGAGTCTGAAGTATATCTTCACACAGCCTGATCTCAACCTTCGTCAGAGGAGGTGGATTGAAACAATCAATGATTTCGATTTAACCATCAACTACACCCTGGGCAAAGCCAATGTCATGGCAGATGCTCTCAGCCGAAAATCTTATGTCAACAACCTCATGGTGGAAGAACAACAGCCTCTCTTGTGCGAGGAATTCCGCAAGCTCAACCTTGAAATTGTCGATCAAGGTTATCTTCTGAACCTTCTAGCAACACCTCTCTTGGAAGAAAAGGTCCGTTCCATTCAGCTTGGGGATCCTTACACTAAAAAGATTATCTCCAACATTCAACTTCCGAAGTACGAGTCGTTCCACGTTGATGACTAAGGCACTCTTTTCTTTGAACACCGGATGTTTGTTCCGAACTACCCGGGTTTAAGAGAGCAAGTTCTCAAGGAGGCGCATGATTCTGTTCTTTCTATCCACCCTGGAAGCACTAAGATGTACATGGACTTGAAAACACAATATTGGTGGCCTGGTTTGAAACGATATTGTGCCAAGTATGTCTCAGAGTGTGATGTTTGTCGCAGAGTTAAAGCTGTCCATCAGAAACCTTCCGGTCTTCTACAGCCATTGAAGCCTCCGGAATGGAAATGGGAGAAAGTAGAGATGGACTTCATCACTGGTTTTCCAAGGTCGCAGAAGGGCAACAATGCAATCTTTGTTGTCATTGACAGGCTTTCCAAAGTAGCTCACTTCTTTCCAGTAAAGGAAACAATTTCTGCAATTCAGTTGGCTGAGCTCTATATCCACAGAATTGTCTCTCTGTATGGAGTTCCTCTTGAGATCAGTTCAGACCGTGGAAGCATCTTCACTTCCAAGTTCTGGGGAAGTTTCCAAAATGCTTTGGGAACAAAGTTAAACTTCAGCACAGCTTACCACCCTCAGTCGCAAGGACAAGTTGAAAGGATCAATCAGATTCTGGAAGATATGCTCCGTGCTTGCGTTATCTCTTTCGGCATGAAGTGGGAAGAATGTCTTCCTTATGCTGAATTCTCTTACAACAACAGCTTCCAGAAAAGTCTAAAGATGGCACCATTTGAGGCTCTCTATGGTCGCAAGTGCAGAACTCCGATTGGTTGGTCGGGCGCAGGTGAAAGAATATTGTTTGGCCCCGACATTGTAACTCAAGCGGAGGAGAAAGTTCACATCATTCTTGAAAATCTGAAGATTGCTCAAAGTCGCCAGAAGAGCAATTATGACAGAAAGCACACAGACATGGAGTATGTCCCTGGTGATCTCGTCTACCTTCGTGTCACTCCCATGAGAGGCACGCACCGCTTTGGTATCAAAGGAAAGCTGGCTCCTAGATACATCGGTCCTTTCAAAATTCGTGGAAGAAGAGGAGAAGTTGCTTATGCTCTTGAGCTCCCTGAACAACTCAAAGTCCATGATGTTTTTCACATCTCTCAACTCAAGAAGTGCTTCAAGGATCCCGGCAGGACCGTGGACCATGAACTCATTAATCTCCAAGAAGACCTTTCTTATCAAGAACACCCCACAAAAATTCTTGAAGTCGCAGAAAGAAGGACTCGCAACAAGTCCATCAAGTTCTGCAAGGTGCAGTGGTCGCACCATTCCGTTGATGAAGCAACCTGGGAACGTGAAGATGAGCTCCGTGCCAAGTATCCTACCCTCTTTGAGTCGTCTTCTTCCTAGAATCTCGGGGTGAGATTCCTGTTTAGTGGGGGAGAGTTGTAGCATCCCAATTGTCTAACAATTGTAATGCTACTTGTCCTAGTAAGATTTTGGCTACTCCATAGATATTATTGTTGCATTATAATTATATCATGCTCATGTCATCATGCCACCTTGCATTGAGCATCATATAAAACTCCTTTTATTTTGGTTCTTCTCTCACATGCATTATTAATTGTATTTGCCTCTTGATATTGTATTTGGTTATTAATATATTGTTCAATGCCCAAGTTGAGTTGGGGGCATATCTTCTATTGAAATTCCTCCATCTTTCTCTTCCTCCACTTTATAATTCCACCATCCTACTAGACCATGAGCTTGTTTGTCTTTATTTTGGTTTTCTCTAGCTCAGGGGTAATAGGGTGGACCTAGTCCTTAATTTTCCTTGCTTGGCTCTATTCCACTTCTTGGATATGCATAGAGTAATGCCATAATATTAATATTGTTTTCACAAATAAATAATGGCATTAGTATTTTTGCATGGGCCATGCACAATTCTTCACCACCTTTTCCCTCCATTGTTTTTCTTTGGATTTGGTGGATCCTATCTAAGAAAAACCATCTACCACTATTACACCATCCTCATAATATCACCATCTCTTTTTCCTCTTATTTTTCAATCCTCCATGCATGAGCCATATGTGACCTTTTCTATCTATTCTTTTCTTCCTCTTTCTTTCTTGTTTCTCCTTCACATTGTCTCAAGCAAGATCAAGTTCCATGCTTCTCCTTGGTTTGGCCTCATAATCAAATTAAAAATATAAATGCCTAATAAAACCTAACCTAACTTTTTCCTCTCTCTCTCTATTATTCTCCTAAACCCTAACTCCACTTACCTCTCTCTCTCACACCCCTCTCTCTCTACCATGGGCACCACCCTGGCCACCCGCCCCCTGGCCCACACCTCAGCCACCCAGCCATCCTAACCCTAGCCCATGCCCTAACCCGAGCCATGCCCCATATAACCCTAGCCGAGCTACCCTCCCTCTCTTCTCTCTTCCTGACCCGAGGGCCCTCCTCCAGCCTATCCCTCCCTCCCGACCTGGTCCACCTGCAGCCACAGGTCCAGCACCAGCCGACCGAGCACGTGCTCGAGGAGGAAGGAGAGAAAAGGTGGCACCGAGGCCACCTTTATCTCTGTCGTGCCCCAGCTGCCCTCCTCCCTCTCTCCCTCCTTTTTTCCTCCCTCCTCACGCCTCTCTGTCCGTCCCCAGATCCGCCCCAGAGGCGCCCTCTTCTTCCCCTTCCTCCGCTCCCACCACAGCTCCTGCCGCCGGTCGCCGCCAGCACCACCGCGTCCCCGTCGATCCAGCCGTGCAGCTCGACCTGGAGGTGGCCCGGGAGCTCGAGGAGGATCCTCTACGACGCCCTGTTCACGCCGACGCGAAGGAGAACGCCCCAGCACCGCCAGGTCCTCGCCGTCCTCCGAAACCCTAGCCTGCCGGAGCGCCTGCATCCCCGGCGAACCGCCGCGCCTCTCCCCGATCCAACACCACCGCCGAGCCCGCGGTGAGCCTCTCTCCCTCCCTGGCTTGTTCCGCCTCGCCGACACCATCTAGCGCCGCCGTTACTTTTGCCAAGCGCTCTCAATCCGCGCCGCTCGCCGGCATCTGCAGCCTCCCCGCGCCGCGCCACACTCTACCTAAGCCCCTGCCCCTTCCCTGTCAACTCCCCTCGCCCTACCGCACCGGTTAGCACCCTCAGCACGCTCCCCCGCGTCCCAGGATCGATCCTCGCTCGCGCCGCGTGCCGTTTTCCCTCGCCAGACGAGGGAGAAGAAAAACAGTAACCGGGCCGTGGTCGATTTGCAAAAAGCCCCCCACCTTTTTGATTCCTGTAACCCGTGCTCCTAGAGGTCCCACTTGCCAGGCACCCTGGTCATCTTGCAGAAATCCCCTCAGCCTTCCTCAGCCGCAACCCGCGCTCCAGCCCCAGCCCCACCTGTCAGCCCCTGTCTCGCTCACCGCTGACACGCGGGCCTGCGCCAGTTGGCCCACCCCGCAGCCTCAGTGGCTAGCCGAGCCGCGGTGACAAAAGTTTTCCCCGCGCGTGGTCCAGTCAGCACAAAGGCCCACCTGTCAGCGTCTGGGGTTGTTTGCGCCTGAGTAACAAAAGTTTTTCCCTGTGTCTGTTTTTAATCAAATCTTTATCAAATTGAATTAAATTCAAATTCAATTCAGATTCAAATAATTTTTAAAATACAAATCCAAATAATACAAATAATATATGTTTTGGAATCCGAAAAATGTGAGGAATTCAAATATGCCCTTCAAAATATATTTTGAACACATTAAATTTCGAGATGATTAAAATTACAATAAAATGCCCTTTTCCTTATTTAATTAATAACTTTTGTTTTATAACTCCAAATTTGACAAATAATATGTCTAAATCGATCAGCGCGACGAGCCCGTTCTACTTATGAAATCCTTGTTCTGAATTGAAGCATGCATCATGTTGTCATTAAAAATCTGAGCTATTTATGACAATAAAACTTGGTCAAATAAATAATAGAGTGCTTTATTTCTTGTATCCATCCTCACCTTTGCCATGCTACTTTAATGCCATGTAATTGTGCATCATTCATCATGGCATGATTGGTTGCTTGTTGCATTTCAATTCGTATGCTTGTGCACTTTATTTATGTTGGCCCTTGTTTGTTTGGTTCTTCTTCGAATAGACGCCCAACAGGAGAGTATTACCCAGATCCATCTCTCGCTTCAACTGAGCTGCTAGGCAAGCACTACCACATGCTTGCATACATACAGTACCTATTGCCTCTATCTTATTCTTGCATCATTGAGTCGCGAATTGCATTAAATTGAATCCCAAGTACTGCATGGCCTTTACTTTTAAACCACACCAAGCTTGTTCCGGTCCCATGAGCCATTACTACAGGAGTTGTTTGAGCCATGCGAGTCGTAGAAAAGCATGAGTAGGGTCTGTGAGTGTCTGATGGATAATGAGGTACCTAAACAACATAACCTGAGTAGTAATGGGATAACTAATGAAAGAGGCACCGGTGAGCAATATCTGCTATTTGGTTTTTCATGCTCACTTGTGTCCCGTAGGACCCCGAGTACTTGATTCTTGTTCCTTGACTATTCGCACTATCCACATCCGGGAGGCCTTATGGACCCCCTTGAGTCAGAGCTTGATTCTTTCTTATTTCTTGGGGCCACAATTAGTTTGGGGCTTTATTACTATCCTGTACTTATGCCATGTTACTGCTTTATTTAAGATTGTGCGAGGAGCACCTGTACTGTTTTGGATCGTGGAATGTTTTCGCGGTATCGACATGCCCAGTCACATTTTCGGGTTCCCAGTCATTTACAGCCATTGACACAAACCTTGGGTCCGTCTCGGAGCCGGCCAACTTCGTTGCGGGTAGCTTAATGGGGTGGCCCCCTGAAATATTTCTGAATCCTGTGATTGCTTTGTCGTGAATGCCTCGTTGGGTTTTGATTTGGTTTTTCCGAGGTTGATCGAGTGTGTGTTGCTATTCGTGCACCCCTGCAGGGTAAATCTTTCTGAAAGCCGTGTCCGCAGTTATGGACGACTTGGAGCACAGTTTCTCGATCATAGACAAGTACGATTAAAGTACCGCTTTTAATTTGACTAAGTACTTGACTAGTAAATAGTGCAATACTCATGGAATGGTTAATAAAACTGCCAACAGAGGATGGGGGTTGTTCGTCCGCTTCCTTGTTGGTAAGCGAGGGGGAGGATGGATCTGTTAATTATACTGCTATAACTGTTGTTTTTAATTCACGGACTTCCGTCTATCATTGGTTAGGCGGAAGGTTAGCGAGTATCTGTAGTATTGTTAGGTATTATCTTTTGCTGCAATTGCGTGACCCCAGGTTGTGTCCCCTTTAGTGGCATAAAGACTTGCTGAGTACCCCTAGGGTCTCACACGATAAATTGTTTGATTCAGATGAACATGTGTACCCACAAGATGGATATTGGGTGGAAGAGACAGATGATGTTGGCAACGATCATTCGGTGTAGAGATTTCGGGAACGGGGATCCGTGTGATCTGTGGGCGGGATGTGTTTATTTATGGGGCATCTTATGACAATTTGCTTCTTATCCGTACTCGGATCTTGTTTTCCGCTTCTGCCTGATACTCTGATGTGTGATGTATGAGGAGCTATCCTAAATTATTATATCTATCTAGGACATTTGGATCTTGCCGTATGGCGTTGCTATATTTCTATTTCTTTTAGATGGAATGGCTCTGAGGACTATTGTATGTGGCTTGCATACATACTCATTTGTGTATGTAGTTGATCCCTTCGCCTGCCGATTACTCCGCTCGTTCTTGTCCCGTTGTCTGAAAGTGGTTAGGACGGCCGAAAGGTCTACCGTGAGTGGCCCTGGGCCCGACCGTACTATTTTAACCACTTTCATTCATCCAGGCATTAACTAAGAGCGTAATTCACCGAGGTAGTTACAATGTGTGTGTGTGTATCAGTGTGCATCATTGTAGTGTTAGGAAAAGAACGCATGCAATGATGCCATTACAGCATGTGTGTTCTTCTCACAAACCACATGGATCCACTAGACTTCATTGGATGTGTGTTCTTTTCATAAACCACATGGATCCACTAGAGATCATTTCATGCGTGTCGTTTTCATAAACCACATGGATCCACTAGAGTTCATTGCATGTGTGTCATGTTCCTACACCACATGCATCCACAAGAGTTCATTGCATCTGTGTTCTTTTCATAAACCACTTGGATCAACTAGACTTCATTGCATGTGTGTTCTTTTCATCAACCAAATGGATCCACTAGAGTTCATTACATGTGGGTTATTTTCATAAACCACTTGGATCCACTAGAGTTCATTGCATGTGTGTCATTTTCCTAAACCACATGGATCCACTAGAGTTCATTGCATGTGTGTTCTTTTCATAAACCACATGGATCCACTAGATTTCATTGCATGTGTGTCCTTTTCCTAAACCACATGGATCCACTAGAGTTCATTGCATGTGTGTTATTTTCATAAACCGGATGGATTCACTAGATGTCATAGCATGTGTGTTCTACTCATAAACAACATGGATCCACAAGAGTTAATTTCATGTGTGTTCTTTTCATAAACCACATGGATCCACTAGGGTTCATTGGATGTGTGTTCTTTTCATAAACCACATGGATCCACTAGAGTTCATTGCATGTGTGTCCTTTTCCTAAACCACATGTATCCAATAGAATTCATTGCATGTGTGTTCTTTTCATAAACCACATGCACCACTATAGTCATTAGATGTGTTTTCTTTTCATAAACCACATGGATCCACTAGAGTTAATTGCATGTGTTTTGTTTTCCTAAACTACATCGATCCACTAGAGTTCATTGCATGTGTGTTCTTTTCAAAGACCACATGGATTAACTAGAGTTCATTGCACGTGTGTTCTTTTCATAAACAACATGGACCCACTAGAGTTCATTGGATCCGTGTTCTTCTCATAAACCACATGGATCCACTATAGTTCATTGCATTTGTGTTCTTTTAATAAACCACATGGATCCACTAGAGTTTATTGCATGTGTGTCCTTTTCATAAACAACGTGGATCCACTAGAGTTCATTGGATGTGTGTTCTTTTCACAGACCACATGGATCCACTAGAGTTCATTGGATGTGTGTTCTTTTCATAAACCACATGGATCCACTAAAGTTCATTGCATGTGTGTCCTTTTCCTAAACCACATGGATCCACTAGAGTTCGTTGCATGTGTCTTCTTTTCATAAACCACATGGATCAACTAGAGTTCATTGCATGTGTGTCCTTTACCTAAACCACATGGATCCACTAGAGCTCATTGCATTTTTTTCCTTTCGATAAAACACATGGATCCACTATAGTGCTTTTCATAAACCACATGGATCCACTAGAGTTCATTGGATGGGTGTTCTATTCACAGACCACATGGATCCACTAGATTTCGTTGGATGTGTGTTCTTTTCATAAACCACATGGATCTACTAGAGTTCATTGCATGTGTGTAGTTTTCCTAAACCACATGGATCCACTAGAGTTCATTGCATGTCTGTCCTTTTCATAACCCACATGGATCCACTAGATTTCTTTGGATGTGTGTTCATTTCATAAACCTCGTGGATCCACAAGATGTCATTGCATGTGTGTTCTTTTGATAAACCACATGGTTCCTCTAGAGTCACTGGATGTGTGTGTGTATCAGTGTGCATCATTGTGGTTTTAGGAAAAGAACACATGCAATGATGCCATTACACCATGTATGTTCTTCTCATAAACCACATGGATCCACTAAATGTCATTGCATGTGTACTCTTTTCATAAACCACTTGGATCCACTAGATGTCAATGGATGTGTGTTCTTTTAATAAACCACATGGATCCACTAGAGTTCATTCCATGTATGTTATTTTCCTAAACCACAAGGATCCACTAGAGTTCATTGGATGTGTGTTATTTTCATAAACCACATGGATCCACTAAAGTTCATTGCATGTGTATTCTTTTCGTAAACCACATGGATCCACTAGAGTTCACTGCATGTGTGTCCTTTTCATAAACCACATGGATCCACTAGAGTTCATTTCACGTGTGTCATTTTCCTAAACCACATGGATCCTCCAGAGTTCATTGCATGTGTGTTCTTTTCATAAACCACTTGGATCAACTAGAGTACATTGCATGTATGTTCTTTCTGATAAGCCACATAGATCGTCTAGAGTTCATTGCATGTGTGTTATTTTCATAAACCACATGGATCCACTAGAGTTCATTGCATGTGTGTCCTTATCATAAACCACATGGATCCACTAGAGTTCATGGCATGTGTGTTCTTTTCATAAACCACATGGATCCACTAGAGTTCATTGCATGTGTGTCCTTTTCCTAAACCACATGTATCCACTCGAGTTCATTGCATGTGTTTCCTTTTCATAAACCACACGGATCCACTAGAGTTATTTTCATAGACCACATGGATCCACTAGAGTTCATTGGATGTGTGTTCTTTTCATAGACCACATGGATCCACTAGAGTTCATTGGATGTGTGTTCTTTTCACAAACCACATGGATCCACAAGAGTTCATTGCATGTGTGTCCTTTTCCAACACCACATGGATCCACTAGAGTTCATTTCATGAATGTCCTTTTCATAACCCACATGGATCCACTAAAATTCATTGGATGTGCGTTCTTTTCATAAACCACATGGATCCACTAGATGTGACTCCACGTGTGTTCATTTCATAAACCACATGGTTCCTCCAGAGTCATTGGATGTGTGTGTGTATCATTGTGCATCATTGTGGTTTTACGAAAAGAACACATGCAATGATGCCATTACAGCATGGGTGTTCCTCTCATAAACTACATGGATCCACTAGATGTCATGCATGTGTGTTCTTTTCATAAACCACATGGATCCACTAGAATTCATTGCATGTGTATTATTTTCGTAAACCACATGGATCCACTAGATGTCATTGTATGTGTGTTCTGTTCATAAACCACATGGATCCACTAGAGTTCATTGCATGTGTGTTCTTTTCATAAACAACATGGATCCACTAGAGTTCATTGGATGTATGTTCTTTTCATAAACCACATGGATCCACTAGATTTCATTGCTTGTGTGTCCTTTTCCTAAACCACATGGATCCACTAGAGTTCATTGCATTAGTGTTCTTTTCATAAACCACATGGAGCAACTAGAGTTCATTGCATGTGTGTCCTTTTCCTAAACCACATGGATCCACTAGAGTTGATTGCATATTTTACCTTTTGATAAAACACATGGATCCACTAGAGTGCTTTTCATAAACCACATGGATCCACTAGAGTTCATTGGATGTGTGTTCTTTTCACAGACCACATGGATCCACTAGATTTCATTGGATGTGTGTTATTTTCATGAACCACATGGATCTACAAGAGTTCATTGCATGTGTGTCCTTTTCCTAAACCACATGGATCCACTAGAGTTCATTGCATGTGTTTCCTTTACATAACCCACATGGATCCACTAGAGTTCATTTGATGTGTGTTCTTTTCATAAACCACATGGATCCACAAGATGGCATTGCCTGTGTGTTCTTTTGATAAACCGCATGGTTCCTCTAGAGTCATTGGTTGTGTGTGTGTATCAGTGTGCATCATTGTGGTTTTAGGAAAAGAACACATGCAATGATGCCATTACAGCATGTATGTTCTTCTCATAAACCACATGGATCCACTAGATGTCATTGCATGTGTGTTCTTTTCATAAACCACATGGATCCCCTAGATGTATATAGATGTGTGTTCTTTTCATAAACCACATGGATCCACTAGAGTTCATTGCATGTATGTTATTTTCCTAAAGCACATGGATCCTCTAGAGTTCATTGGATGTATGTTATTTTCATAAACCACATGGATCCACTAGAGTTCATTGCATGTGTATTATTTTCGTAAACCACATGGATCCACTAGAGTCCATTGCATGTGAGTCCTTTTCATAAACCATATGGATCCACTAGAGTTCATTGCACGTGTGTCATATTCCAAAACCACATGGATCCACTAGAGTTCATTGCATGTGTTTTTTTTCATAAACCACTTGGATCAACTAGAGTACATTGCATGTGTGTTCTTTTTGATAAGCCACATGGATCCTCTAGAGTTCATTGCATGTTTGTTATTTTCATAAACCACATGGATCCACTAGAGTTCGTTGCATGTGTGTCCTTTTCCTAAACCACATGGATCCATTAGAGATCATTGCATGTGTGTACTTTTCATAAACCACATGGATCCACTATAGTCATTAGATGTGTGTTCTTTTCATAAACGACATGGATCCACTAGAGTTCATTGCATGTGTTTTGTTTTCCTAAACTACATGGATCCACTATAGTTCATTGGGTGTGTGTTCTTTCCATAGACCAAATGGATCCACTAGAGTTCATCGGATGTGTGTTCTTTTCACAGACCACATGGATCCACTAGAGTTCATTGGATGTGTGTTCTTTTCATAAACCACATGGATCCACCAGAGTTCATTGCATGTGTGTCCTTTTCCTAAACCACATGGATACACTAGAGTTCATTGCATGAATGTCCTTTTCATAACCCACATGAATTCACTAAAATTCATTGGATGTTTGTTCTTTTCATAAACCACATGGATCCACTAGATTTCATTGCATGTATGTTCATTTCATAAACCACATGGTTTCTCTAGAGTGATTGGATGTCTGTGTGTATCAGTGTGCATCATTGTGGTTTTAGGAAAATAACAGATGCAATGATGCCATTACAGGATGTGTGTTCTTCCCATAAACCACATGGATCCACTAGATGTCATTGCATGTGTGTACTTTCATAAACCACATGGATCCACTAGAGTTTATTGCATGTGTATTATTTTCATAAACTACATGGATCCACTAGATATTATTGTATGTGTGTTCTTTTCATAAACCACATGGATCCACTAGAGTTCAATGCATGTGTGTTCTTTTCAAAAACCACACGGATCCACTAGATGTCTTGGATGTGTGTTCTTTTCATAAACCACATGGATCCACTAGATGTCATTGCATGTGTGTTCTTTTCAAAAACCACATGGATCCACTAGATTTCATTGGATGTGTGTTCTTTTCATAATCCACATGGATCCACTAGATTTCATTGCATGTCTGTTCATTTCATAAACCACATGGTTTCTCTAGAGTCATTGGATGTCTGTGTGTATCAGTGTGCATCATTGTGGTTTTAAGAAAAGAACACATGCAATGATGCCATTACATGATGGGTGTTCTTCCCATAAACCACATGGATCCACTAGATGTCATTGAATGTATGTACTTTTTATAAACCACATGGATCCACTAGAGTTTATTGCATGTGTATTATTTTCATAAACTACATGGATCCACTAGATATTATTGTATGTGTGTTCTTTTCATAAACCATATGGATCCACTAGAGTTCAATGCATGTGTTCTTTTCAAAAACCACATGGATCCACTAGATGTCATTGGATGTGTGTTCTTTTCATAAACCACATGGATCCACTAGATGTCATTGCATGTGTGTTCTTTTCAAAAACCACATGGATCCACTAGATGTCATTGGATGTGTGTTCTTTTCATAAACCACATGGATCCACTATATGTCATTGCATGTGTGTTAATTTCATAAACCACATGGTTCCTCTAGAGTCAATGGATGTGTGTGTATTAGTGTGCGTCATTGTGGTTTTAGTAAAAGAATACATGCAATGATGCCATTACAGCATGTGTGTTCTTCTCATAAACCACATGGATCCACCAGAGTTCATTGCATGTGTTTCCTTTTCATCACCCACATGCATCCACTAGAGTTAATTGGATGTGTGTTCTTTTCATAAACCACATGGATCGACAAGATGTCATTGCATGTGTGTTCTTTTGATAAACCGCATGGTTCCTCGAGTCATTGGATGTGTGTGTGTATCAGTGTGCATCCTTGTGGTTTTAGGAAAAGAAAACATGCAATGATGCCATTACAGCATGTCTGTTCCTCTCATAAACCACATGGATCCACTAGATGTCATTGCATGTGTGTTCTTTTCATAAACCACATGGATCCACTAGATGTCAATAGATGTGTGTTTTTTCATAAACCACATGGATACACTAGAGTTCATTGCATGTATGTTATTTTCCAAAACCACATGGATCCACTAGAGTTCATTGGATGTGTGTTATTTTCATAAACCACATGGATCCACTAGAGTTCATTGCATGTGTATTATTTTAGTAAACCACATGGATCCACTAGAGTTCATTGCATGTGTGTCCTTTTCATAAACCAGATGGATCCAATAGAGTTCATTGCACATGTGTCATATTCCTAAACCACATGGATCCAGCAGAGTTCATTGCATGTGTGTTCTTTTCATAAACCACTTGGATCAACTAGAGTACATTTCATGTGTGTTCTTTTTGATAAGCCACATGGATCCTCTACAGTTCATTGCATGTGTGTTATTCTCATAAACGACATGGATCCACTAGAGTTCATTGCATGTGTGTCCTTTTCCTAAACCACATGGATCCACTAGTGTTCATTACATGTGTGTCCTTTTCATAAACCACATGGATCCACTATAGTCATTAGATGTGTGTTCTTTTCATAAACGACATGGATCCACTAGAGTTCATTGCATGTGTTTTGTTTTCCTAAACTATATGCTTCCACTATAGTTCATTGGCCGTGTGTTCTTTTCATAGACCACATGGATCCACTAGAGTTCATTGCATGTGTGTTCTTTTCATAAACCACATGGATCCACTAGAGTTTGTTGGATGTGTGTACTTCTCATAAACCACATGCATGCACTAGAGTTTATTGTATGCGTGTTCTTTTCATAAACCACATGGATCCACTAGAGTTCATTGCATGTGTGTCGTTTTCATAAACCACATGTATCCACTAGAGTTTATTGCATGTGTGTCCTTTTCCTAAACCACATGGATCCACTAGAGTTAATTGCATGTGTGTTATTTTCATAAACCACTTGGATCCACTAGATTTCATTGCATCTGTGTTCTTTTCATAAACCACAAGGATCCACTAGAGTTCATTGCATGTGTGTCCTTTTCCTAAACCACATGGATCCACTAAAGTCCATTCGATGTGTGTTATTTTCGTAAACCACATGGATCCACTAGAGTTCTTTTCATAAACCACATGGATCCACTAGAGTTCATTGGATGTGTGTTCTTTTCACATACCACATGGATCCACTAGAGTTCATTGGATGTATGTTATTTTCATAAACCACATGGATCCACTAGAGTTCATTGCATGTGTCTCCATTTCCTAAACCATATGGATCCACTAGAGTTCATTGCATGTGTGTTCTTTTCACAAACCACATGGATCCACTAGAGTTCATTGCATGTGTGTCATTTTCCTAAACCACATGAATCAACTAGATCTCATTGCATGTGTTTCCTTTTTATAAACCAGATGGATCCACTAGAGTTCATTGCATGTGTGTCCTTTTCATAAACCACATGGATCCACTAGAGTTCATTTCATGTGTGTACTTTTACTAAACCACATGGATCCACTAGAGTTCATTGCATGTGTTTCCTTTTCATAAACCACATGGATCCACTAGAGTTATTTTCATAAACCACATGGATCTACTAGAGTTCATTGGATGTGTGTTCTTTTCACAGACCACATGGATCCACTAGAGTTCATTGGTTGTGTGTTCTTTTCATAAACCACATGGATATACTAGAGTTCATTGCATGTGTGTCCTTTTCCTAACCACATGGATCCACTAGAGTTAACTGCATATTTTACCTTTTGATAAAACACATGGATCCACTAGAGTGCTTCTCGTAAACCACATGGATCCACTAGAGTTCATTGGATGTGTGTTATTTTCACAAACCACATGGATCCACTAGATTTCATTTGATGTGTGTTCTTTGCATAAACCACATGGATCCACTAGAGTTCATTGCATGTGTGTCCTTTTCCTAAACCACATGGATCCACTAGAGTTCATTGCATGTGTGTCCTTTTCATAACCCACATGGATCCACTAGAGTTCATTGGATGTGTGTTCTTTTCATAAACCACATGGATCCACAAGATGTCATTGCATGTGTGTTATTTTGATAAACCACATGGTTCCTCTAGAGTCAGTGGATGAGTGTGTATCAGTGTGCATCATTGTGGTTTTAGGACAACAACACATGCAATGATGCCTTTACAGCACGTATGTTCTTCTCATAAACCACATGGATCCACTAGATGTCATTGCATGTGTGTTCTTTTCATAAACCACATGTATCCACTAGATGTCAATAGATGTGTGTTATTTTCATAAACCACATGGATCCACTAGAGTTCATTGCATGTATGTTATTTTCCTAAACCACATGGATCCACTAGAGTTCATTAGATGTGTGTTATTTCCATAATCCACATGGATCCACTAGACTTCATTGCATGTGTATTCTTTTCGTAAACCACATGGATCCACTAGAGTTCATTGCATGTGTGTCCTTTTCATAAACCACAAGGATCCAATAGAGTTCATTGCACGTGTGCCATATTCCTAAACCACATGGATCCACCTGAGTTCATTGCATGTGTTTCCTTTTCATAAAACACTTGGATCAACTAGAGTACATTGCATGTGTGTCCTTTTCATAACCCATATGGATCCACTAGAGTTCATTGGATGTGTGTTCTTTTCATAAACCACATGGATCCACGAGATGTCATTGCATGTGTGTTATTTTGATAAACCACATGGTTCCTCTAGAGTCATTGGATTTGTGTGTGTATCTGTGTGCATCATTGTGGTTTTAGGACAACAACGCATGCAATGACGCCATTACAGCATGTATGTTCTTCTCATAAACCACATGGATCCATTAGATATCATTGCATTTGTGTTCTTTTAATAAACCACATGGATCCACTAGATGACAATAGATGTGTGTTATTTTCATAAGCCACATGGATCCACTAGAGTTCATTGCTTGTATGGTATTTTCCTAAACCACATGGATCCACTAGAGTTCATTGGATGTGTGTTATTTTCATAAACCACATGGATCCACTAGAGTTCATTGCATGTGTATTCTTTTCGTAAACCACATGGATCCACTAGAGTTCATTGCATCTGTGTCCTTTTCATAAACCACATGGATCCAATAGAGTTCATTGCACGTGTGTCATATTCCTAAACCACATGGATCCACTAGAGTTCATTGCATGTGTATTCTTTTCATAAACCACTTGGATCAACTAGAGTACATTGCATGTGTGTTCTTTTTGATAAGCCACATGGATCCTCTAGAGTTCATTGCATGTGTGTTATTTTCATAAACCACATGGATCCACTAGAGTTCATTGCATGTGTGTCCTTTTCCTAAACCACATGGATCCAATAGAGTTCATTGCATGTCTGTCCTTTTCATAAACCACATGGATCCACTATAGTCATTAGATGTGTGTTCTTTTCATAAACGGCATGGATCCACTAGAGTTCATTGCATGTGTTTTGTTTTCCTAAACTACCTAGATCCACTATAGTTCATTGGCTGTGTGTTCTTTTCATAGACCACATGGATCCACTAGAGTTCATTGCATGTGTGTTCTTTTAATAAACCACATGGAACCACTAGAGTTTGTTGGATGTGTGTTTTTCTCATAAACCACATGGATGCACTAGAGTTCATTGTTTGTGTGTTCTTTTCATAAACCACATGGATCCACTAGAGTTCATTGCATGTGTGTTCTTTTCATAAACCACATGGATCCACTAGAGTTCATTGCATGTGTGTCCTTTTCCTGACCACATGGATCAACGAGAGTTAATTGCATATTTTACCTTTTGATAAAACACATGGATCCACTAGAGTGCTTTTCATAAACCACATGGATCCACTAGAGTTCATTGGATGTGTGTTCTTTTCACAAACCACATGGATCCACTAGATTTCATTGGATGTGTGTTATTTTCATAAACCACATGGATCCACTAGAGTTCATTACATGTGTTTCCTTTTCCTAAACCACATGGATCCACTAGAGTTCATTGCATGTGTGTCCTTTTCATAACCCACATGGATCCACTAGAGTTTGTTGGATGTGTGTTCTTTTCATAAACCACATGGATCCACAAGATGTCATTGCATGTGTGTTCTTTTGATAAACCACATGGTTCCTCTAGAGTCATTGGATGTGTGTGTGTATCAGTGTGCATCATTGTGGTTTTAGGAAAACAACACATGCAATGATGCGATTACATCATGTATGTTCTTCTAATAAACCACATGGATCCATTAGATGTCATTGCATGTGTGTTCTTTTCATAAACCACAAGTATCCACTAGATGTCAATAGATGTGTGTTATTTTCATAAACCACATGGATCCACTAGAGTTCATTGCATGTATGTTATTTTCCTAAACCACATGGATCCACTAGAGTTCATTGGATGTGTGTTATTTCCATAATCCACATGGATCCACTAGACTTCATTGCATGTGTATTCTTTTCGTAAACCACATGGATCCACTAGAGTTCATTGCATGTGTGTCCTTTTCATAAACCACAAGGATCCAATAGAGTTCATTGCACGTGTGCCATATTCCTAAACCACATGGATCCACCTGAGTTCATTGCATGTGTGTCCTTTTCATAAAACACTTGGATCAACTAGAGTACATTGCATGTGTGTCCTTTTCATAACCCATATGGATCCACTAGAGTTCATTGGATGTGTGTTCTTTTCATAAACCACATGGATCCACGAGATGTCATTGCATGTGTGTTATTTTGATAAACCACATGGTTCCTCTAGAGTCATTGGATTTGTGTGTGTATCTGTGTGCATCATTGTGGTTTTAGGACAACAACGCATGCAATGACGCCATTACAGCATGTATGTTCTTCTCATAAACCACATGGATCCATTAGATATCATTGCATTTGTGTTCTTTTAATAAACCACATGGATCCACTAGATGACAATAGATGTGTGTTATTTTCATAAGCCACATGGATCCACTAGAGTTCATTGCTTGTATGGTATTTTCCTAAACCACATGGATCCACTAGAGTTCATTGGATGTGTGTTATTTTCATAAACCACATGGATCCACTAGAGTTCATTGCATGTGTATTCTTTTCGTAAACCACATGGATCCACTAGAGTTCATTGCATCTGTGTCCTTTTAATAAACCACATGGATCCAATAGAGTTCATTGCACGTGTGTCATATTCCTAAACCACATGGATCCACTAGAGTTCATTGTATGTGTATTCTTTTCATAAACCACTTGGATCAACTAGAGTACATTGCATGTGTGTTCTTTTTGATAGGCCACATGGATCCTCTAGAGTTCATTGCATGTGTGTTATTTTCATAAACCACATGGATCCACTAGAGTTCATTGCATGTGTGTCCTTTTCCTAAACCACATGGATCCAATAGAGTTCATTGCATGTGTGTCCTTTTCATAAACCACATGGATCCACTATAGTCATTAGATGTGTGTTCTTTTCATAAACGGCATGGATCCACTAGAGTTCATTGCATGTGTTTTGTTTTCCTAAACTACCTAGATCCACTATAGTTCATTGGCTGTGTGTTCTTTTCATAGACCACATGGATCCACTAGAGTTCATTGCATGTGTGTTCTTTTAATAAACCACATGGAACCACTAGAGCTTGTTGGATGTGTGTTTTTCTCATAAACCACATGGATGCACTAGAGTTCATTGTTTGTGTGTTCTTTTCATAAACCACATGGATCCACTAGAGTTCATTGCATGTGTGTTCTTTTCATAAACCACATGGATCCACTAGAGTTCATTGCATGTGTGTCCTTTTCCTGACCACATGGATCAACTAGAGTTAATTGCATATTTTACCTTTTGATAAAACACATGGATCCACTAGAGTGCTTTTCATAAACCACATGGATCCACTAGAGTTCATTGGATGTGTGTTCTTTTCACAAACCACATGGATCCACTAGATTTCATTGGATGTGTGTTCTTTTCATAAACCACATGGATCCACTAGAGTTCATTACATGTGTTTCCTTTTCCTAAACCACATGGATCCACTAGAGTTCATTGCATGTGTGTCCTTTTCATAACCCACATGGATCCACTAGAGTTTATTGGATGTGTGTTCTTTTCATAAACCACATGGATCCACAAGATGTCATTGCATGTGTGTTCTTTTGATAAACCACATGGTTCCTCTAGAGTCATTGGATGTGTGTGTGTATCAGTGTGCATCATTGTTGTTTTAGGAAAACAACACATGCAATGATGCGATTACATCATGTATGTTCTTCTAATAAACCACATGGATCCATTAGATGTCATTGCATGTGTGTTCTTTTCATAAACCACATGTATCCACTAGATGTCAATAGATGTGTGTTATTTTCATAAACCACATGGATCCACTAGAGTTCATTGCATGTATGTTATTTTCCTAAACCACATGGATCCACTAGAGTTCATTGGATGTGTGTTATTTTCATAAACCACATGGATCCACTAGAGTTCATTGCATGT
Source organism: Avena eriantha (assembly GCA_910589775.1). NCBI lineage: Eukaryota > Viridiplantae > Streptophyta > Magnoliopsida > Poales > Poaceae > Avena > Avena eriantha. The sequence goes on from CAJUXJ010002453.1 coordinate 24,376, forward strand.
GTATTCTTTTCGTAAACCACATGCATCCACTAGAGTTCATTGCATGTGTGACCTTTTCATAAACCACATGGATCCAATAGAGTTCATTGCACGTGTGTCATATTCCTAAACCACATTGATCCACTAGAGTTCATTACGTGTGTGTCCTTTTCATGAACCACTTGGATCAACTAGAGTAAATTGCATGTGTGTCGTTTTCATAACCCATATGGATCCACTAGAGTTCATTGGATGTGTGTTCTTTTCATAAACCACATGGATCCACAAGATGTCATTGCATGTGTGTTCTTTTGATAAACCACATGGTTCCTCTAGAGTCATTGGATGTGTGTGTGTGTATCAGTGTGCATCATTGTGGTTTTAGGACAACAACACATGCAATGATGCCATTATAGCACGTATGTTCTTCTCATAAACCACATGGATCCATTAGATGCCATTGCATGTGTGTTCTTTTCATAAACCACATGGATCCACTAGATGTCAATAGATGTGTGTTATTTTCATGAACCACATGGATCCACTAGAGTTCATTGCTTGTATGTTATTTTCCTAAACCACATGGATCCACTAGCGTTCACTGGATTTGTGTTATTTTCATAAACAACATGGATCCACTAGAGTTCATTGCATGTGTATTATTTTCGTAAACCACATGGATCCACTAGAGTTCATTGCATGTGTGTCCTTTTCATAAACCACATGGATCCAATAGAGTTCATTGCACGTGTGTCATATTCCTAAACCACATGGATCCACTAGAATTCATTGCATGTGTATTCTTTTCATAAACCACTTGGATCAACTAGAGTACATTGCATGTGTGTTCTTTTTGATAAGCCACATGGATCCTCTAGAGTTCATTGCATGTGTGTTATTTTCATAAACCACATGGATCCACTAGAGTTCATTGCATGTGTGTCCTTTTCCTAAACCACATGGATCCAATAGAGTTCATTGTATGTGTGTCCTTTTCATAAACCACATGGATCCACTATAGTCATTAGATGTGTGTTCTTTTCATAAACGGCATGGATCCACTAGAGTTCATTGCATGTGTTTTGTTTTCCTAAACTACCTAGATCCACTATAGTTCATTGGCTGTGTGTTCTTTTCATAGACCACATGGATCAACTAGAGTTCATTGCATGTGTGTTCTTTTAATAAACCACATGGAACCACTAGAGTTTTTTGGATGTGTGTTTTTCTCATAAACCACATGGATGCACTAGAGTTCATTGTATGTGTGTTCTTTTCATAAACCACATGGATCCACTAGAGTTCATTGCATGTGTGTTCTTTTCATAAACCACATGGATCCACTAGAGTTCATTGCATGTGTGTCCTTTTCCTGACCACATGGATCAACCAGAGTTAATTGCATATTTTACCTTTTGATAAAACACATGGATCCACTAGAGTGCTTTTCATAAACCACATGGATCCACTAGAGTTCATTGGATGTGTGTTCTTTTCACAAACCACATGGATCCACTAGATTTCATTGGATGTGTGTTCTTTTCATAAACCACATGGATCCACTAGAGTTCATTACATGTGTTTCCTTTTCCTAACCACATGGATCCACTAGAGTTCATTGCATGTGTGTCCTTTTCATAACCCACATGGATCCACTAGAGTTTATTGGATGTGTGTTCTTTTCATAAACCACATGGATCCACAAGATGTCATTGCATGTGTGTTCTTTTGATAAACCACATGGTTCCTCTAGAGTCATTGGATGTGTGTGTGTATCAATGTGCATCATTGTGGTTTTAGGACAACAACACATGCCATGATGCCATTACATCATGTATGTTCTTCTCATAAACCACATGGATCCATTAGATGTCATTGCATGTGTGTTCTTTTCATAAACCACATGTATCCACTAGATGTCAATAGATGTGTGTTATTTTCATAAACCACATGGATCCACTAGAGTTCATTGCATGTATCTTATTTTCCTAAACCACGTGGATCCACTAGAGTTCATTGGATGTGTGTTATTTTCATGAACCACATGGATGCACTAGAGTTCATTGCATGTGTATTCTTT
>CAJUXJ010002455.1:0-50577 GCA_910589775.1 Avena eriantha
ACACACATGCAATGACACTAGTGGATCCATAGGTGGATTGTGATAAGAACACACATGCAATGACACTGGTCGATCCATATGTGGTATGTGAAAAGAACACACATGCAATGACTCTGGTTGTTGTTAGTAAAAAGAGCACACATGCAATGACACTGGTATATCCATAGTTGGATTGTGAAAAGAACACACATGCAATGACACTGGTGGATCCATATGTGGTATGTGAAAAGAACACACATGCAATGACTCTGGTTGTTGTTAGTAAAAACAGCACACATGCAATGACATCGATGGATCCATATGTGGTATGTGAAAAGAACACACATGCAATCACACTGGTGGATCCATAGGTGGATTGTGAAAAGGACACACATGCAATGACACTAGTGGATCCATATGTGGTATGTGAAAAGAACACACATTTCAATGACTCTGGTTGTTGTTAGTAAAAAGAACACACATGCAATGACACTGGTGGATCCATAGGTGGATTGTGAAAAGAACACACATGCAATGACACTGGTGGATCCATATGTGGTATGTGAAAAGACCACACATGCAATGACTCCAATTGTTGTTAGTAAAAAGAACACACATTCAATGACACTGGTGGATCAATGTGTGAATTGTGAAAAGAACACCCATGCAATGACACTGGTGGATCCATATGTGGTATGTGAAAAGAACACACATGCAATGACTCTGGCTGTTGTTAGTGAAAAGAACACACATGCAATGACACTGGTGGATCCATGTGTGGTCTCTTAAGAGAACACACATTGCAATGACACCGGTGGATCCATATGTGGTATGTGAAAAGAACCCACATGAAATGACTCTAGTTGTTGTTAGTAAAAAGAACACACATGCAATGACACTGGTGAATCCATGTGTGGTCTCTGAAGAGAACACACATTTCAATGACTCTGGTTGGTGTTAGTAAAAAGAACACACATGCAATGACACTAGTGGATCCATGTGTGGTCTCTGAAGAGAACACACATGCATTGACTCTGGTTGTTGTTAGTAAAAAGAACACACATTTCAATGACACTGGTGGATCCATATGTGGTATGTGAAAAGAACACACATTTCAATGACTCTGGTTGTTGTTAGTAAAAAGAACACACATGCAATGACACTGTTGGATCCTTATGTGGTCTCTGAAGAGAACACACGTGCAATGACTCTGGTGGTTGTTAGTAAAAAGAGCACACATGCAATGACACTGGTGGATCCATAGGTGGATTGTGAAAAGAACACACATTTCAATGACACTGGTTGATCCATATGTGGTATGTGAAAAGAACACACATGCAATAACTCCAGTTGTTGTTAGTAAAAAGAACACACATGCAATGACACTGGTGGATCCATGTGTAGTCTCTGAAGAGAACACACATTTCAATGACACTGGTGGATCCATATGTGGTATGTGAAAAGAACAGTGATGAAATGACTCTAGTTGTTGTTAGTAAAAAGAATACACAGGCAATGACACTGGCGGATCCATATGTGGTATGTGAAAAGAACAGTCATGAAATGACTTTAGTTGCTGTTAGTAAAAAGAATACACATGAAATGACACTGGTGGATCCATAGGTGGATTGTGAAAAGAACACACATGCAATGATACTGCTGGATCCATATGTGGTATGTGAAAAGAACACACATGCAATGACTCTGGTTGTTGTTAGTAAAAATAACACACATGCACTAACACTGGTGGATCCATGTGTTGATTGTGAAAAGAACACACATGCAATGACACTAGTGGATCCATATGTGGTACTTGAAAAGAACACACATGCAATGACACTGGTTGTTGTTAGTAAAAAGAACACATGCAATGACACTGGGATCCATGTGTGGTCTCTGAAGAGAACACATATTTAAATGACACCGGTGGATCCATATGTGGTATGTGAAAAGAACACACATGAAATGACTCCAATTGTTGTTAGTAAAAAGAACACACATGCAATGACACTGGTGGATCCATGTGTGGTCTCTGAAGAGAACACACATTTCAATGACTCTGGTTGTTGTTAGTAAAAAGAGCACACATGCAATGACACTGGTGGATCCATAGGTGGATAGTAAAAAGAGCACACGTCCAATGACACTGGTGGATCCATATGTGATATGTGAAAAGAACACACATGCAATGACTCTGGTTGTTGTTAGTAAAAAGAACACACATGGAATGACACTGGTAGATCCATAGGTGGATTGTGAAAAGAGCACACATGCAATGACATTGGTGGATCCATATGTGGCATGTGAAAAGAACACACATGAAATGACTCTGGCTGTTGTTAGTAAAAAGAACACACATGCAATGACACTGGTGGATCCATTGGTGGATTGTGACAAGAGCACACATGCAATGACTCTGGTTGTTGTTAGTAAAAACAACACACATCCAATGACACTTGTGGATCCATAGGTGGATTGTGAAAAGAGCACACATGCAATGACACTGGTTGTTCCATATGTGGTATGTGAAAAGAACACACATGCAATGACTCTAGTTGTTGTTAGTAAAAAGAACACACATGCAATGACACTGGTGGATCCATGTGTGGTCTCTGAAGAGAACACACATTTTAATGACATTGGTGGATCCATATGTGGTATGTGAAAAGAACAGTCATGAAATGACTACATTTATTGTTAGTAAAAAGAACACACATGCAATGACACTGGTAGATCCATAGGTGGATTGTGAAAAGAACACACATGCAATGACACTGGTGGATCCATATGTGGTATATGAAAAGAACGCACATGCAATGACTCTGGTTGTTGTTAGTAACAAGAACACACATGCAATAACACTGGTGGATCCATGTGTGGTCTCTGAAGAGAATACACATTCCAATGACTCTGGTTGTTGTTAGTAAAATGAACACACATGCAATGACACTAGTGGATCCATGGTCTTCAAAGAGAACACACATGCAATGACTCTGGTTGTTGTTAGTGAAAAGAGCACATTTCCATGATACTGGTGGATCCATAGGCGGATTGTGAAAAGAGATTTTCCCTCTATCTCGGTCCCAGATCACACAAAATCCCAAACTTGTGGAGATCCCAAACATGTGCTCATTTTGGGTGCTATGCCCTGATTGGCTGACACAGATGGCACGCGGATCGTCTCCACCAACTGTTGATCCCATGTGATCCAACGGGCAGGATAACCCCTCCCTTCTCCACTTTTTTTATGCATGGTCAATTCGTGCCACCTCTCTATCCGTGCCACCGATACTTTACCTCCATAAACAAGTGAAAATCCATCTATCTAACTAAAATAAATAAAATAAATTGATCATATTTCGAAGAAGCCATCATCTTCGTCAACGCCATGGTCCCTGCCATCGCCGCCGTCCGTGTCCTCCTCTAATGACTCGACACCACCCCCTTCCTTGAATAAGCACGCTATCTCCTCGTCGAAGACCTCCTCCTCCTCTTCGTAGTCCGACGGGTCCACGTCACTCTCCTCCGCTTCTGCCTCCAACTGATTGATGAACGCCACCTCGTTGGCCGAGTCGGACTTGTCCAAATAGCTATCTCCTCTCTTCTTCCTGGTCTTCTTCTCGTTCCTCTTCTTGTCCGTACTCGCCGGTGCAACATGTGCCCCTGTTCTGGCTGCTGCTTTGCGCTCGTCCGACGCTGTAGGTACCCCACGCTCCTCCTGCGTGTCCGGTACGAGCTTCGACGTCGCGGTGTCCTCGAGTGCCAATGTCGATGGATCCTGGCACAGTCGGACACAACATGCTGCCTCAGCAGGCGACTCGCGAGCGCGGACGATGCAACGAAGAGCAGGGGACACAGGACAGTCAGTGGACGGCTTGGACCTGCCATTGCCACGGCGAGGGGGCATCGTGCTCGAGGTAGTTTCTCTGAATGGTTGGTGGTGGGTACCTAGAGTGGGGTGCCGATCTGATCAAGGACGAGCAGCGGTTTCGTGCGTCGTGTCCACGCATGCATTTGTTGATTATCAAAAAAGAAGAAGAAAGAAGTAATATCTCGCGTACTGAACATAATTTGATCACAACAAAAGTGGCACAGCGTATTCTAGACTTGTAAATATCCCGTGTATGCCTATCACGTGGAGTTTGACGGAGTTCGACGTGCCAAAATGATCGTGCGGCAGTTGTGCATGTCATTGCCCCATCAACACGTGACACACGCATGCGGGATGTGCGCGCCGATTCCCGTGATGACCACCCGGCTCGCACTCCCCTTATTATGTACTGAATTTTGGGCGGCGCCGAAGACCATTGAAGTGTCCATCACAATAAAGACAAGTCCCATCGATTCCCTACCCCTGCCTCCCTGGCTTCTTTGAGAAGGTAGACCATACACGGTGGTCTTGTATAATAGTACTAGTACTACTGGACCACGGCCTGTACTCTTTGACTCTTCTCCAACACTAGTCACTATCTCCTTCCTCCTGCTGTCACCACACTCACCCTGTAAGCCATGGCTCCACTAAGGAGGGGGAGAGGCCGGTCGACGATCCTCGCGGAGAAAAGGGAGAGAAATCACCGCGAGGCACTTCTTGCTCTACCAGCCGCTCAAGCCCACCCTCTCATCGAGGCCCAATCTCCCTCGACAATGGCGCCGAATGTTCTAGCAGGCGAGGGCTCCTCCCGGTACGGTCTTCTTGTTCTACTTCTTCTCCATCTCCCTCTCCATCATGATCTTAATCAGCTTCTTCTTGTTTTTCTTCTTCTGGCTCTTCCTCTTCTACGTATTACAGGCCGGCCATGGAGCCCGAATCCACCACAACGGAGGCATTGCAGGACCCATTCGGCCCCATTCCATGTCTCAGCGAGGTAGCAAATCTCCACGCTGTTATTTCTCCGAGTTATGATGTGGATTTCTTAGATGTTGTTCGCCCCGCATTGGTTTTTCTTCTTCTTTTGCGAGTTGTATTAGTTTTCATGAATATGACTGGATCTCTTGGTCTTTCCTTAATACCGTTGTTCATAGATTCATTATGTATTTTTTGTGATTAGGATTATTTTATCGTGGTCATGAATAGATCTCTAGGTCCATTTTTAACACTGCGGCCAATAGATTCAACGGGGATTTTTTTGATCTGTATTAGTATTCACCTAGGACCTGGAATGTAATTATAGAATTCCTATTTCAATTAACATGAATGATGCAGCGATCGAAGGCCGAGTACCGTGACAAGATGGCCGCAATCAGTTCCAAGATTTCCAACCAACATGAGCTTGCACGCTCCCTCACCCAAGCTAATGAGATCCTACACAATCAATTATCTGTGTAGAAGGAGATCTCGCTAGATTTTGCACGTGACGTCGTGAGGCTACAGAAAGTGCTCGACTGTAACTTGAATAGGCAAGAACACGCCATCAAGTTAATCAACGATCTCACAGAGTAGAAGAAGAATCTCATGGAAAGGTGCATTCTCCTGTAGGACGAAGTCACCGAGGCACTCAGAGGACGCGTCGAGGAAACCAAGGCTACCATCTGAGCCTACCATGACAGGAACCGTTGCCTGGATGCAGTCAAGGAGATGAAGGAGGACATGAGCAGAGGGATCACCGTACTCGAGGGTGTTCGGAAAGAGAACGAGGAGCTAAGGGCATGTCTGGAGGCGTATTAGAGCAATGCCCAAGTCTGATTCCCGTTAGTGGGGACACGAATATTAGTTCGTCCTCCACTCCTTTTGTAATGTTTAGTGTTCACGGAGCAATACCCAAGTCTGCTTCCCATTATAGGGTGCAATAAGAATCCTAGGGCAACTCCTTATATATCTAGACATGTGTTGGTGTTCATGTTCATGAATGGACACCATGTGCTCTTTCCATTATGTATCTAGACATGGGTTTCTGCATTATGAGTTTGCCACTCTCCCACTACTATTTGGTGATATTGGGAAAAACCTACAACACACTAAACTGCAGATAAATCTTATTTGTCTTTGAAATTGAAATTATGACAGTGCAATGATGACCCACAAGTATAGGGGGTGTATCGCCGTATTTTCTAGGGAAGTGAAACCCAATTTATTGATTCGACACAAGGGGAGCCAAAGAATATTTATAAGCCTTAACAACTGAGTTTTCAATTCAGCTGCACTTGGAAACAATCTTGCTCACAGCAGTTTATCAGTAGCAACAGTTTTGTAGTAGGAATAGTAAAGCAGCAACAGCAGTAAAGTAAAGACAGTGGTAACAATAGCAGTAAACAGTAGGATTCGAGTGTCGTAGGCATAGGGATGGATGGACGGGCGTTGCATGGACAAGACAATTCCCATAGCAATCAGAACATAGGGAAATTGTAGATAAATAAGATAAAGCATCCAAGTACTAGATAATCCTAGGCATGTGTTCCATATATATTCATACGTGCTCGCAATGAGAACTTGCACAACATCTTTTGTCCTGCCATCCCGTTTGCAGCGGGGCCTCAAGGGAACTACTGGAAATTAAAGTGCTCCTTTTAATAGAGCACCGGAGCAAAGCATTAACACTCCATGAACACACATGATCCTCACATCAAAGCCATTCCCTCCAGTTATCCCGATTTCTGTCACTTCGGGGCCATTGGTTCCGGACAACAACGTGTGTATACAACTTGTAGATAAGACCAAAAACAATACTATCATAATGAATCAATAACATGTTCAGATCTGAAATCATGGCACTCGGACCCTAGTGACAAGAATTAAGCATAACAAGTCGCAACAAAAGTCACAAAGTACAAATAAAAGATACTAGGCACCATGCCCTAACAATCTGATGCCATTACATGAACGATCTCATCCAATCCCTACAATCCCCATAACCTACAGTGTGGGATTACTCACACATAGATAGGGGAAACATGGATGGTCGATGGAGAAGCGATGGTGGTGATGATGGCGATGATCTCCTCCAATTCCTCGTCCCGGCAGGGTGCCAGAACGGAGTTTCTGGTGTTGTTTCATGGAATCTTATGGTCACGGCGGAGCAGAACTCCTTCTGGAAAAACGTCGAACCCCCCCTGAGTTTTTAGGTTAGAAGGCAACTTATAGGCGAAGAGGGAGACTGTGGGGGTGTCTGGGGGGCCCACACCACCCCCTGGCGCGGCCTGGCCTGGCCCGCGCCACCAGGTGGTGTGGCCACCCCTGGCTCTTCTCCGTCTTGTATTCTGGTTCCTGGAGTCTTCGGGTGAAATAGGATTTTTGGCATATTTTACGAGGTGGTGTGCCCACACCACCCCCTGGCGCGGCCGGGTGTAGACACCAAGGAAATTCTGCTGAAAACAGCGTCAGTCTGCGTTAGTTGCATCCAAATCACACAAGTTTAGAGGAGAAATAGTAGCAAAAGTGTTTGGGAAATTAGATATGTTTTGGACGTATCAACTCCCCCAAGCTTAGCTTATTGCTTGTCCTCAAGCAATTCAGTTGAAAACTGAGTGTGATAAAATAACTTTCACGAACACATTTGCTTCATATGATGTAAATATTCTCAGCAATGTGATCAACTACTTAGACAGTTCATAATAAAGAGTATGCAACTAAGTTTACTTAATAGGCATTGGAAGCTATGAAGAGATTCCAACTCAAAAATAATAAGTAGCATGAAGCATAAACATAAGCAACATTACAATGCTCATAACAAGGTACGATAGAGTGGTATCTCGCTTGCCTTTGATTATGAATGCCAAGGCACCTCTGAAGTTCAAGTGATGACTAGAAGTAAAGATATCAAAGATACGAGCATCAAAATCATAACACAAATAGTCAAGTAATGAGACAAGCACAAAGAATGACAACTATGCTCTCAAGAAAGTGCTCGGAGAATGTGTGGAGACTCAACAAGTAAAAGAAAAGGTTTTGGATAATTTGAAAGGCTTCCAAATGCTGAAAGTATGGTACTCGTTAGCTTTGAGCTCTCATTGCCCCTATCATAAGCATCTTTAAAAGGTTAAGGTTAAAGTGACACAACTAAGAGGATATGCTTGACAAGTTATAAATCGAAGCCTCATGCCCCTTACGTACGAAGACCGATCCTCATGCTACTCAACTTCAGTCACACGTAAGCTCTTGTAATTGTAAGTATATACGTATCATAGAGAACCGCGAACGGGGTACCCCTTGCACATGACATGGGAGCTATCCCATAATCAAAATAACAAGGCAAGCAGACAATGAGCATCTCAGCGATCTTTTTATTTACTATGTCGATAGATTTTTATTGAGGATGTTTCATAGAATGCTCATTACGGTTATGCTGGAAGTTTCCACCATGATTAGGCATGGCTTAGGCTAGCGGCCCGGGCATTTCTCTAACATACATACAAACTCCATGATCTTACAAGTTCCACTTTTATTTCACACCGCCGAGATCCATAAGTAAAAGAACATGATATCAATGAGGGACTAAGCACCATAGAAATGTTGAAAACGTTCCCCATGAAACATGGTTCTACTAACTTCAACATATAAAGCGCAAGCATATACGCAACAAAGAAGGACGCAATGGTTCAGGTTTATTAAGTGCAAGAAAATAAAGTGTGCCATCAAGTTCGTGAGATCTTTACTAACTAACTTCCTCATATCAAGCAAACATTTTATTCGGAAGAAAACAAAGCATATTGAATATGCACAGGAGTAGCAAATGATGCTAATAGGTAGGTATGGTGGACAATTTGGCAATATTTGGTTTTAGGGAGTTGGAAACATGAGTAAAACATACTCCGTGAGAGTGAAGGCTAGCAATAGTAAGGGAGCGACAAACGAGAGAGCAATAGCTGTCATAATCATACTTGCAACAGAACATGACTAATCATGGCATGAAAGTGATTCAAGATCCTTAAGACAAAATAATTCATCAAGGCTTAACTAATTATTACAGTCATGTGCATGCATGAGCATGTGCCAAGTCAATTCAAATGAAACATTCAGAGGAGGATACCACGTTGTCATAGCAAGTTATGAATAGAACAATGCCAGCAAACATTCATAAGACATGCTACAAACTATTAGCGAGATGGAGCTAATCATAAGAAAGCAAGAACTACTAAGCATCCAACGATAACATACACCCTACACGAACAGACTAAGCATGCCCACAGTGATGAGTATATGTACAAAAATGAAAATAAATAGAGTTTGTTACCAGCCTCTTACCACGCCTCAAGTTGTCATTAATCCTCATTATTGCTCTTCACTTGTGTGGATTGAATAATAATATGAAACCAAATCCCACTGAGGACTGCTAAACCCTGCAACAAACTCACAAAACCAAAGAAGAACGACAAATATTTTTGGTGTTTTCGACTTTTAAAAGAAAAGACAAAAAGGAAAAACAAGCAAAGCAAAATCTTTTTGGGTTTTTCAAATAGTTCAAACCAAGAAAAAGGGGAAAACAAACCAAAGAAAAGAGAAAAAGAAGCAAACCAAAGAGAAACAACAGAAATATTTTTGGTCTTTTTGTGTTTTAGAAAGCAAAAGCAAAGAAAAATGAAAACTAAAAAGAGAACGAAACATGAATATACAAAGTATCGACGCAACATGATATGGAGATGAGTGCAGTGTCGGCGTACCTCCCCCCTAGCTTAGGCTTTTGGCCTAAGTGGGTATCAATCCCAAGCTGGCCAGGATGAAGTGTCACCCTGGTACGACGAAGAGGTCCCCTCGTCCTGGTGCGAGCTCGAGTACGTCCCTCCGTAATGCGCGAAGTAATCATATGAGGGCACATCCTCCTGGTGCTGCTCGTGGAGTCCCAGCAAGCGAAGCTTCTCGTCCACCTCCTCCTTGGAGCACGACCACGGTCTCCTTTGAACACTAAACAAAGAAGGCTGTGGCAAAAGGATCTTCCTTTCATCCCTGTCAATGAAAAGCATACTATATACTAGACTGTTCAAATCAGAAGTAGCAGTGACAAAGTGATGAGTTTTCATAGCAACAAGGTCAAGCCTCTGTGGTGCCAGTATAGCATCATTGGGATCCACTAAAAGACCTAATGCATTGACTATACGCGAGGCAATGATGCCCCCATAGATATGCGCCCTAGCAGCTAGGCGGCGAGCAATAAGCGAGCCAAGATTGTACCGAGTATCATTTTTAAGCGCAGAAGCAAGGAATGCTAAATGATAGTTGGAGATATTACTTGTGTTCTCCCTACCAAGTACGCTAGTAGCAAGATAGTATGCAAAGTATCTAAGAGCGGGGAGTTGGATATTTCTTATCTTTCCGTGCTGCGCCACGTGGTCATCATCATTGGTTACCACTCGGTAAAGCTCCAACAAATCAGCGGGTCGCCCTTGAATTTTCTTCATGGTCCCTATCATGTGTACACCTACAATACATCAAAATCTCTCCAAAGGCATGGTGAAGGGCAGATTATAAATTTGGAAAGAGACAGTCGACTGATAGGATGTGTTAGTAAACGTGAAGCTCTCAACGAAGGTTTTGGTGAGCATAGCGTATTGCTCAGTCTCATCTTGCATATATGAGGTCAAACAAACCCTCTCAATCAGTAGCAAGAAATCATCAAGAATACCTGCAGCTTGCAAGAAAGTAAAACAAGGAAAAGTGGATGGGTGAGCATCCCCATCATCCCTTTCACTACCAATACGAGTTGCAATGAGGTCTTCGTTGTATGATGGCCTAAATTGAGAGGCTGATCTTGAGGTCCTCGATCTCCTAGGTTCATCACTCTCAAATATCTCTCCAAAGGTATGGTTGTTCATGCTTGGTATTCTGAAATTTAAACACCTATTAAACAAGTGATTGCAAAGTAAATATAATTAAGGATTCTACTCATAGGGACTTGTAAGAGGCCTAAACATGCATCAAAACTATATCTCTAAGCATCAAACAAGCTTACAATCTCTCATAACCAGTCACCTACAGCAAAAAAATACTCAATATATAATCCACTAAACACAAATCTACTTGGACAAGGGGAGGAGTCACATACCAGGTAACAAATGCTCCAAATTTCAGCAAGAAAGGTGGGCCGAGCAAGGAGATCGAAAAAATTGAGAGCAAGCACAGCAAGAATGCAATTTTGAGCAATGAACTAGAGCTTACTCGGGAGAGAGAAGAAAGTGGCTTGTGAGAGATTTAGTGGGGGCATTTTCAGGCATAAAAGAATGATTTTCTGACAAACAGATTTTTTTTTGAAATGATGCAAGGACAAAACAAAGCTAGAACTATAGAAGTTCTAAGACACTCTAACATGCAAGCAACTAACAACAAAAAGAAAGCTAAACGAAAGCAAAAACTAAAATGCATAGGATAGAAGTAAACGGAGATAATCCTAGTGAAAACATTGTTTTGTTTAATGAAATCCCTTTGTTAACAAGGTTGATCAGGTCTTGTCACCAAAATAATTTCATATGAGACAAAACTTTGTATTCCACTAATGATTATGTTACCTCAACCTTGATAGCAATGTTCCCAAGCATAATAGTTTCAAATTTTTCTCTTGGTATGGGGCAATATATTTCTCCAACTTGAATGCCCTCAACTTGTTCAATTGAATTCAAACCATAAGTCCCTTCAATCTTCTTTGGGAAATAGACAGTATGTTCCTTGTCATTCACATTGAAAGTCACCTTTCCTTAATTACAATTAATAACAGCTCCTGCACTATTAAGAAAAGGTCTCCCAAGAATAATGGACATATTATCATCTTCAGGCATTTCCAGCACAACAAAATCAGTTAATATCAAGCAATTATAGCCACTTGAACAGGTACATCCTCACATATACCAACAGGAATAGTGGTAGATTTATCAGCCATTTGCAAAGATATATCAGTTGGTTTTAATTTTTCTAGTTGAAGCCTCTTATAGAGAGAGAAAAGCATAACACTAACTCCAACTCCCAAATCACACAAAGCAGTTCTAACATAACTGTTCTTAATAGAACAACGGATAGTTGGAATCCCTAGGTCTCCAAGTTTCTTAGGAACCTTACAATTAAAGGAATAATTAGCAAGCAAAATAGACATTTCTTCATTAGGTATCTTCCTTTTATTCGAGACAATATCCTTCATATACTTTGAGTAAGGAGGCAATTTAATAGCATCAGTCAAAGGGATTTGCAAGAATAAAGGTTTAATCCACTCACAAAACTTATTATAGTGTTCGTCCTCCTTTGACTTGTGTTTCTTATCAGGGAATGGCATGGGTTTTTGGACCCAAGGCTCTCTTTCACTACCATGTTTCTTAGCAATAAAATCTTTTTTAGTGTATTTAGTATTCTTAGTGTGGTTTTCAGGTTCTTCTTCAACTTTTTCTTCATTAGGAACTTCATTTTATTCATTACCACTTTTAGTTTCAGCATCAGAGATAGATATACTATTAGGATCTATAGCAGGTTCAGAGGGTTCTACAACAACTTTATGTTTCTTTTTCGTTTTCTTACGAGTAGAACCACTATTTTCAGCTTGTTGAGAATCCTGCTCAATTCTTTTGGGATGCCCCTCAGGATATAGAGGATCCTGGGTAGTAGCTCAACTTCTAGTTCTAATTTCATAAGCATGTTTTTCTTTAGCAGCATTAACTAGCAAGTCGTTTTGCACTTTAACGAGTTGATCTATTTGAGTTTGAACCATTTGAAAGTGTTTAACAATCATTTTAACATCATTAGAGGTTCTTTCCACAATATCTTTCAACTCAACAATAGCTCTAGTGTTTTCCATTACATGATTTTGCACCCTTTTATTAAAATTATCTTGCTTAACAATAAAGATATCGAATTCTTCTAAGCATTGATCAGGAGGTTTAGAGTAAGGGATATCACCTTCATCAAAGTGTTGGAGAGAGTGTACCTCAATAGTGGATGAGTAGGGAATAGGCTTACATAATTCTTCTATAGGAGGTAAATTCTTGACATCTGCAGCTTTAATTCCCTTCTCCTTAAGACATTTCTTAGCTTCCTTCATCACTTCATCATTTAATTCAATAACTCCCCTCTTCTTTGATGTTGGAATAGGCACTGGAATAGAAGGTTTAGGTACAATTACTTCAGCTATAGCTTGTTTAGGAGGAGTCCAATCTTCATAATTCTTACTTATTTTAGCCATTACTTCCTCAGCTTCCTTGGTAGTCCTATTCCTGAAAACACAAGCAGCACAACTATGTAGGTATGTCCTAGATTATTTAGTTAGTCCATTATAGAAAATATCAAGAAGCTCATTCTTAGGTAATGGACTTCCAGCCTATGCATGAATCAAAGCACAAAACCTTGCCCATGATTCAGGGAATACCTCTTTTTCTCCCCGCTTAAAATCAAAAACTTCCTGCAAAATAGCATGTCTAGCACTAGGAGGAAAATATTTCTGCAGGAAAGTACTAATCAAGCACTCATGGCTATCAATAGATCCAGGAGGTAACTTACTAAACCAAGTTTTAGCTTCTCCTTTCAATGAAAAGGGGAAAATCTTAGCAACAAAGTAAGTACGCATCTTAATATCATCAGAAAACAAGCCACTCATGGTAGAAAGTATATTCATATGTGCTACCACACTTTCATTCTTAGTCCCATAAAAAGGTTCTTTCTCGACAATAGCTATGTAAGATAGATCGAGAGAGAAATCATAATCTTTATCTATAATGTTTATGGGAGAAGCAGCACACTTAGCAATAGGAGACAATTTGGGTATAATAGTACGCATCTCAAGGAGACTCTTAGCAGTGCTCCTATCATGGGTGTTTTTACATTCTTTGATAAATTCATCGGTCATCTCAACATAACCATCTTCAATATCATAACTCTCACTAGACTCAGGAGAACTAATAGGTGTAGTAGTGTCTTCATTAGGAGTTTCAGTATTTCAGCTATAGTTTTAGCAATCGTAGCATCTAGGAAAGGACCTAATGAACCACTCTTATCAAGCACAGTAGAAGCAGTATCATAAGCATTAGAAATTTCAGATTCAGCAGTATTAGAAGTGTGTGTAGCATGTGTATGTGGTGGTGTAACGAGCTTACTCATAACAGATGGTGAATCAAGAGCAATAGAGGTGTTCAGAACCGTACCTCTTCTTGTAGTGAATGGTAAAATACGGACCTTGCCATCACGAGACTTACCCATGATGGATGGATAGAAGCGAACAATAGAATATCCAAGTGAACTTGATAAATAAAGCTATGCTCCCCGGCAACGGCGCCAGAAAATAGTCTTGATGACCCATAAGTATAGGGGGTGTATCGCAGTATTTTCGAGGGAAGTGAAACCCAATTTATTGATTCGACACAAGGAGAGCCAAAGAATATTTATAATCCTTAACAACTGAGTTGTCAATTCAGCTGCACCTGGAAACAATCTTGCTCATAGCAGTTTATCAGTAGCAACAGTTTTGTAGTAGGAATAGTAAAGCAGCAGCAGTAGTAAACTAAAGATAGTGGTAACAATAGCAGTAAACAGTAGGATTCGAGTGCGGTAGGCATCGGGATGGATGGACGGGCGTTGCATGGACAAGACAATTCACATAGCAATCAGAACATAGGGAAATTGTAGATAAATAAGATAAAGCATCCAAGTACTAGACAATCCTAGGCATGTGTTCCATATATAGTCATACGTGCTCGCAATGAGAACTTGCACACCATCTTTTGTCCTGCCATCCCGTTTGCAGTGGGGCCTCAAGGGAACTACTGGCAATTAAGGTGCTCCTTTTAATAGAGCACCGGGGCAAAGAATTAACACTCCGTGAACACACGTGATCCTCACATCAAAGTTATTCCCTCCGGTTATCCCGATTTCTGTCACTTCAGGGCCATTGGTTCCGGACAACAACGTGTGTATACAACTTGTAGATAAGACCAAAAACAATACTATCATAATGAATCAATAACATGTTCAGATCTGAAATCATGGCACTCGGGCCCTAGTGACAAGCATTAAGCATAACAAGTCGCAACAAAGTCACAAAGTACTAATAAAAGATACTAGGCACCATGCCCTAACAATCTGATGCCATTACATGAACGATCTCATCCAATCCCTACCATCCCCATAACCTACAACGGGGGATTACTCACTCATAGATGGGGGAAACATGGATGGTCGATGGAGAAGTGATGGTGGTGATGATGGCGATGATCTCCTGCAATTCCCCGTCCCGGCAGGGTGCCAGAACGGAGTTTTTGGTGCTGTTTTGTGGAATCTGATGGTGGTGGCGGAGCGGAACTCCTTCTGGAAAAACGTCGAACCCCCCTGAGTTTTTAGGTCAGAAGGCAACTTATAGGCTAAGAGGGAGACCGAGGGGGTGCCTAGGGGGCCCACACCACCCCCTGGCGCGGCCTGGCCTGGCTCGCGCCAGCAGGTGGTGTAGCCACCCCCTGGATCTTCTCCGTCTCATATTCTGGCTCCTGGAGTCTTGTGGTGAAATAGGATTTTTGGCATATTTTCCCGGATATTTCCTAATAGTTGATTTTCTGCACAAAAAGTAGACACCAAGGAAATTCTGCTAAAAACAGCGTGAGTCCGCGTTAGTTGCATCCAAATCACACAAGTTTGGAGGAGAAACAATAGAAAAAGTGTTCGGGCAAGTAGATACGTTTGGACGTATCATGCCACTAGTCGATTCATAAAATGTTGATTAGTCCTAGATTGCTTCTTCCTTGAAATTATGACAGTGCCACTAGTCGATTCAGTTATTTATGGAAACTAACTAGCTTGTCCTGGTGAACTGAACAAACCATACGATGTATTTTTGTTGCAGGGAAAGAGGCGAAAGATCAACCAGGACCTGGCGACCTGGCTAAATGACAAGATAACAATCCAAAGGGCGAAGCAGAATTCCCAGAAACTAGCCTTTGACCAACTGCGCACTGAACTCGCGGTCCTTTCTGACAAGTGCTAGAAACTTAACGAGTTAAACACCGACTGGGCGAAGCTACACAGTGAAGGTCGCGCCTCGGCTAGGAAGTGGACGGAGATCATGAAAGGGATCTTGAAGGAAAATTGTATGGCTACGGACAATATTCTCCAATTCGTGATGGAGCGCTGGAACCTACAGCTGAAGCACGACATAGTACGGAAGGAGCTGGCCAATGTTAGGGAGGAAAACAGGCAGCTCCGGGCCAGGCTCGCTTGAACACAACATATGTCTATTTAGTACTGAACTGCCTGGTTTATCCTCTGTAGTGATGATTTTGTAAGCGTGAACTTAACTCTATGCATGATATGTGTGTTCATCTGAAATTAGTTTGCTCGAGGATTGAGTTTGGCTTAGTTCGGAAAGCACAACTGCAAGTCTTACAATTAACTAGTTTCAGGCATTGGCACAACATAAATTATTCATATCGAATTTCCTTTATCCTCTATAGTCTGTCCTTATTCACCCTCGCGCGCCTTCTTTAGTTCCTTCAACAGATCCGCAATGCAGTACTCTAGCTTCTTCTTGTCTTCCCTGAGCTGATCCCTCTCCTTTTCTGCATTATGAATCAGCAACATGTGACTATCCTGAAGCTTCTTTGCAGTTCCAACGACCAAGCTCCCATCGATTCTGTCAGTTAGCTCTGACTGCAAATTCTCGATTTCTTGTTCCAGCTCCTTATTTCGTACTGACAGCTTGTAATTTTTTTCAGCTGCATCACTTACATCAGCAAATCTCCCCGACCTTTCCAACTCATACATCTCCCATAATTTTGCCAAAAATTTCTTAAGTGCATCTGGCCACTCAAGATCCACCCACTCTACTGCTTTACACACCGGGCCAACCTAAAAACACACACACTATAGTGTTATGAACATGCACGATACATTTTACTTCATGTCACAGTTGCACATAATGTAAACAAACCTGATTTGTACATCCCAAAAACCTTCTCCCAGCGTTACTGCCTTCGAATGCAACATATCTCCTCAGTTTTAGCCCATGGTCACATGGCACTTCTCCATCGAGATCTAGGCCCTCCCATTCAGAGTTGTAGATCGTCCGTGGTACCTATAGGTAAACGCAAAGCTGAAATCGAACACGATTGCATGCACATATGGAGCTCAGATCAAGAGATTTACCATTGCCTAACCCTAGCCCGAGAAAATAGAGGAACTCACATCATGGAAGGAATACTCGATGTCGGAGAGAAGGTTGTCGCTGCTCGACTGGTCGTCCTCACCGTTCAAGGACAGCATGGCGAATGCGTCATCGCAGGCGACGACGTCGGCGTCAGCGAGAGAGAGAGAGAGAGAGAGAGAGAGAGAGAGAGAGAGAGAGAGAGCAGCCCTTCTACAGTTGCAACAATGACTAAATTGGCATGTTACAATAGTTTAATGGATACCATGCCCTTTCCCTGGATTACTATCTCCTGCCTGATATGGATTCTCTTCACACATTCTCATTTCAAATATTAAACCATCACTCCCTCCATCCCAATTTCATTACCTAACAAAAACATACCATTATATTACATCATCTAAAGAAACAAAATCATGTCAACTACAAGGTACTTATGCATCACTTCTTCAGTCATGGTTTCACAAAACATTACATTACAATCTTTCAACAAACATAATCACGACATGGTTTCACAAAACATCACATTACAATCTCTCAACAAACATAATCACAGAAACAAATATATTACATCAACTCAAGAAAAAAAATCATGTCGACTACAAGGTACTTACACATCACTTGTCCTATCATGGTTTTGCAAAACATTACATTACAGTCTCTCAACAAACAAAATAACAGAAACAAGTACAGTACATCATCTCAAGAAACATAATCATGTCAACTACAATGTATTTATGCATCACTAGTCCAGTCATGGTTTCACAAAACATTACATTACAATGTCCCAACAAACATAATAACAGAAACAAGTACGGTACGTCATCTTAAGAAACATAATCATGTCAACTACAATGTACTTATGTCTTATTACAACAATGATGGTTTCAGTGAGTGACATGTCCGAAAATCTGAACAGCTCGCACAGCATTATATCGCAATCTCTCAACAAACATAATCATAGAAACACGCTCTAAATGCAACAACAGTCAATATTACAAATACAGGCAGGGGAACCCCGCGGTCCATATGACAAGCCCAGGGTAGAAGCTCTCATCGGATCTCATCAACATCACCACCTCATTCTGTTCAGCCACTATAGGGGCATCTACATCCACTATAACCTATTCAACAACATCAGAAATGGTACCAAGGAAGAACACCTTCCTAGTTCGCTTCTTTCGCCGCATAATCTGCATAAGATCTTTAGTATCCAAAACATCTATGAATAGCTGCTTCTTATGATGCCACTACCAGATTTTTGCCATCTGCTTAGGGCTAATACTGATTTCGTTACCGATCATCTCTCTCATTTCATCAAGAGTTATGTTTTTGGAATCGACGGTGATCTCTACAGTACATGACGAAATTGGCTTATTAACTCCCACATCAAGTTTTGCCATGTATGAATCCACCTCTATGCGTATACTGAACTTATCTAGATCAGCATCTATTGGTCCGTATTCTGTAGGAGCAGAAGCTCTAGTAGCAAGATCTCCAGTATCTGCATACATATCATCAATCATCGCTTCAACTTTCACCTTACGATCAGCTGCACAACACTCCCAAACCATCTGAAGCTCATGGGAGTGCTCAATTTGCTGATAGGTATCATTCATGTTGTGCCACACCAATTTTGTCCTCTTTCTAGAACCCCAGGGAATTCTAGCGGCAAGCATATCTACCAGTTGCGAAACAAACACAACCTCTTTGAAATTCACAAGCATATGCACATCTTGCCCGAACACAACCCTCTCGCAACCAAAATCAAGTTTTGCAGTGTACTGCCGAACATGAATTGTGAACTCATATAGGTCCCTTGTATCAAAGATGTGCCTAATTTGATTAAAAAGGGGAACATTTTAGTTCATTCGATTCTATTATGTTGTAACTAATCTACTTGCAAGATAAGGCACAGATAAGAAAAATTCAACTCTCCCTCTTCTCCCGGGTTTTTTTCTTCGAGATCTGGGTGCTGCATCCGCCCACAGGAGCCGAACAATCCGCCACCGGCCTTGCTTTTCTCTTCAACCCGCTGCTCGTAGGTACCTTGGGAGCAGAATCCTTGCTGGCCTCCTCGCTAACCGGGGCTGAAGACCTCGCCGCTCCTACGCGTTGAGCCCCAGACTTGGGCCCCGACGGACCCGAATCAGTCGGCGACATAGCTACAACCTTTGCCTCACAAGACATGCTAGGCCGCCGCCGTTAGATTCAGTGTCGGGGGAGGGAGAAAAAAGGTATTCCGCCGCCGGCAGATTTAGGGTCGGGGAAGGGAAGAAAAGGGACCGCCACCACCGCCGCATCAAGATTCAGTGTCGAGAGTTAGGAAAGTACAGTAATGGATTTGCCCCTACGACACGTGCAGGGTGGCTAAGAAGAGTGACCGACGAAGGAGGGGCACAGCAGGAACTAGTGTAACAGAATATCCTGACTTAACGGGCGTGATTTGAAAATATTGGGTTTGGCCATCATTCACTCGAAAGACTCCTCTCAGCAATTGGTGCCCTAACTTTTCGAATCGTGGTGATAAAAAACAACTTGGGTACCGTGTTCCCTGGGCGACCCAACTTTCGGGCCACAAAATGATATTCTCCCCACCATGGGCGCCTTGATCTTCGTGATCATGACCAGCATCTTGATCTTCACCATTATTGACATCCTCATCATCATATTTGTCATCACATATCCACAGAGTGTAGCCATCCATAAAACTACGTCGGAGCAGGTGCGACTCCAGCATTCCATAATCGTGCCTTATCAGATACATCAGCTTGCAGTCACGACACTGACATCTTATCTCTGTCTTGTTTGCGTGTGCCATATCGGTCCTCATGCATCTCATCCACCTATCCATGAGGGCTTTGCTAATCAGTGGTCGGACCATGGTCGCCTACGCGTCGTATAAAGAGCAAGAGAATAACTAGAGCATATGTGGACATCTGGATCGCCCGAAAAATTCGGCATGTCCTCCTCTAAAAAGAGGACATCCGTGAGTGCCAGAAATTTGTCGAAAAAGAAATTAATCGACATTCTGGTGAAACATTGGCATCTCAAATGAAATCCCTGCACAAAAATAAGCATGCACCACAACACAATCATATAGTCGCGGTGTCACCGATAACGCGCATGAGCATACAAGTAACGCCTTCACGCTTCCTCCAACGACAACTTGCACAAGAGAGACGGAGGAGAAGTAAAGGGACATGTTGTATATCTAGAGGAGCAAGAGTCTTCACTTACATATGAGTGTCAACCAATGGAGATTGAGCAAGCTTCTATGGTGAATCAATGTAGGAAATGAGGTGGGGAGAATGAGGGGGCGACAATATATGTCTTTTGGTGGAGAGGAAGAAGTGAGGCAAGTGAGTGGGGTGCATGTGCCAAAAAGGTGAAAAAAAAGTGAGCCAGGTTATGCGAGGCGCATATTGCAGTAAATGCGTCTCCTATAGTCTGAACTATCTGAGGCGCACATGCCAACATGCGCCTCGCCTATGCGGCCACCCGGGCCCGCAGGGGTTACTTGAGGCGCACATTCCCTAATGCGCCTCGCCTATTGTAAATATTGGAGGCGCATGTTACTATGTGCGCCTCGCATATTGGACCACCGATCTCCACCTAGACCCACCCAAGATATGCGAGGCGCATTTGTCACATATGCGCCTCGCCTGTTTAAGTACTAGAGGCGCATGTCTGGCTGATGCACCTCGCATAAGATGGGGGTGCCAGATTTTGTCTGTACAGATGCTAGAGGAGGCGCATCCTGTAGATATGCGCCTCGCCTATTTAATTACTAGAGGCGCATGACTGGCTGGTGCGCCTCGCCTATCTTATAAGAGGTGCATATAATATAAATGCGCCTCTAATGTGCATGTCTCCTATAGGCTTTTCTCTAGTAGTGCATAGTGATCTATAACCTCAGAGAAGAACTCCGAGGGAGGAAAACTCAAACCGCAGTCCAGATGGGTGCCGATGTGAACCCTCTCACTAGCGCGAGGGGCGAGATGATCTCGTCGAAGCCGCTCCACTATTCACCAGCGCAGAGGAGGTCTTCCGTCTCGACGCCACAACTTCTCGTCATCGGGCACGCAGGAGATCTAGAGCCCGCAGAATTTTTCTTTCACTACCGCCGCAAATGTCACTGCCGTCGTCACCACCACGCCAAGTCAAGATGCTTTAGCCATTTGTTCGAGGGTTGTGACCGTTGGTGGGAAACATTGTGGGTTTGGGGGAAGGAAAAGGAGTCAAGGGCGTTGCATCACTTGGAGGAAGAAGATGTCATAGGCACTGGTGAGAGGAAAATGAGGAGATATAGACCCCTTATGAACGTCGCATGCGCCAAGATTTGTGTGAACAAACAATAAAACGTGCCATGTGTCATGGAAGGAACTGGGCAACTTCCTCGAGAAGATTACGACTCCTCGATCTTCGTGTGCAACTTAAATGGCGCCTTGGTTCCGTGTGAAGCAGGCTTACCAACGGTCACACTAACAGGAATGTCTGCCAGTGAAAAGACTTGACCTTGACTAATGTCAGGTTACATCAGAGACCAGTTTCCGACTTAGTTTGAATTCAAGCTGGGGAAAACCGTAATGGAATACTCACAGGTCTGACTCAATTTTGAGATTTGGATCCTACTTTTGTTCTGGAATTTTAGGAACCCTTCAATATTCTACATCCAAAGAAATATCAAGCTAGATGATGAAATACGTCTTTGGATCTTGGAAGCTTCTGGGGGCTACTGTTGGGGATATACTTTTCGGGTATACCCACTGTGGCTCGTTGACCAGGGTGGCCCACTTCGGGTTAGAGCTTTGCTTCACAGGCAGCCCAGTCAGGGAGAGAATACGGAGGTCCATCCGGCTACAGGAAGACCCAGAATACTTACCGACTTAGGCCTGTTTAGTTACTTGTAGTCGAACATGTACTCTGTAACCGACTCTGTATCATAGTCGGATAGGTCTCTCCTGTAACCCTAGGATGGACATCTATATAATCCGTCCTAGGGACCGGCCTTTAGGGAACCCACAATCTACAACCTCAACCCGCATAGGAGAACCTCTCTTGTAATTTGTTCTTCTGGCTCTGCCATATTACTGGATTGCTAGCAGGAGTAGGATCCGTCCAAACCTAGTAGATTCGAACCTGGGTAAAACCTGTGTGCTCACTATTCCTAGAAATCGTCTCCTCACACCCCTTTTCTCCGCACGCCTCGAGGACCCCCTCTCGGTGTACATATCTTCAATCCGACAACAACGCTTTGTGAGGACCCCTCCATGGCGTACTCGTTGGTAATACCATGATAGTTGGAGCCCACCATGGGGCAAGAGGCACTTCTAGCTCTAAAGCGGGAAAGGTCTAATCTCTTCATGGGAATCAGCGACACTGTGGGCATTGGTTGTGTTCTATTCTCCGACAATGTTCCGATCATCCCCGGACGAGTTCTAGATCTCGGCGGAGTCGAATCCCACCCGCAAATTGATGTCTACGCACGCTTCTATTATAGAAGACAATGTTGGGCCTCCAAGTGCAGAGGTTTGTGGAACAGCAGCAAGTTTCCCTTAAGTGTATCAGCCAAGGTTTATCGAACTCAGGGAGGAAGTGGTCAAAGGTATCCCTCTCAAGCAGCCTTGCAATCAAGATACAAGAAGTCTCTTGTGACCCCAACACACCCAATACACTTGTCAGGTGTATACGTGCACTAGTTCAGTGAAGAGATAATGAAATACAAGTAATATGGATGATTATAAGTGGTAATTGCAATCTGAAATAAGAGTGGAAGCTGATGACCCACAAGTATAGGGGGTGTATCGCGGTATTTTCGATAAGTATGAGTGTCGAACCCAACGAGGAGCAGAAGGTGCTGGCTAGTGGTATGGATCAGGAATTCTCTGCAAATACTTAGCAAACAGATTTTTAGGGGTTTTTGATAAAGCAAGTAAACAAAGTACGAGTAAATAAAAGACAGTAGGAATAAATGCAGCAAGTGGCCCAATCCTTTATGCAGCAAAGGACAAGCCGGTTGTATTTCTATAGATGACCAAACGTTCTCGAGGACACATGGGAAGACTGTCAAGTGCTTTCGCTTCATATAGTCGATTAATCTTCTTTAGCTTGCTAAGTGTTGTGTGGGTGAACCTGTGCTAATGTACCGCCCCATCCAAGACTAATACATACTTGTGATTAAACCCCTTGCAAACATCCATAAGTACAAGAAAGTAATTAAGGTAGAAACCTAACCACATCTCTAAACTCTAAGACCCTTACGTCCCTTGTGCAATGGTTTTCTAACGGGGGTTCAGGTTTCTGTCACTCCGGCAACCCCTACGATCAGTAGCCAAATACACAATGCATTCCCCTAGGCCCATATAGGTGCAGTGTCATGTAGTCGACGTTCACATGACACCACTAGAAGAAGTACACCACTACTTAAATAACAATCTATTGAATCTTTCTCAACGCAACTCCACTACTAACAACAAGACTTCTCCCATGTCCTCAAGAACAAAACGAACTACTCACAAGACATCATATGGATCATGATCAGAGATGGAATAATGATGTATAACAATCTGAACATAAACAATAATTCAATGGTTCACTCAACAGCATCAACTACAAAGAGTAATCAACACCGGGAAAGTGTCCCCTATGAACTATGCAAGATTCAACGCAATTGTTACAGCAATATGGAGATGGTGATGAGGGTGTTGATGGTGATGATGGTGGTAATGATGGTGATGATGATCCCGATGGAGTCCAGCTTGATGGTGGTGTTGATGGCGACGATCTCCCCTCTCCGGGAAGGAATTCCCCCGGCAGAAATCTGTCTGCGGGAGAGATCTTTCTCTCTCGGTGTTTTCCGCCCCGCAGAGGCGGCAGAATCTTTCTGTGGTCGCCCCTCGAGTCTGAGGGTTTCGTGGGGATGATATACGCTAGAGGAGAGAGGCTGGAGTGGGCCAGGGCGGCCACACGACCCCCAGGCGCGGCCTAGGCCTGCCCACTCCATGGGGTGGTGTGGGCCCCCTGTGGCCCACCTCCACTCCATCTTCTTGCATCCTGAGTCTTCTGGAAAAATAGAATTTTCCATATATTTTCCCGGATTTTCTGATCGCCAATTTTGCCTCCAAACAACACCTTTTCCATCAGAATCCTGACTGCAACGGTCCATGCTCCAAAAGTCATCAACCATGCCAAAATAGATGAAATAACATAAGTATCACCTCTCAATACGAAATATATAAATGAATAATAGTGAATTAAGACATAGAATAGTGATGCAAAATGGACGTATCAGCAGCAAGCAAACATGTAACAGAACTGATTGTAAACGGTGTTTCAATGCTTAGAAATAAGGCCTAGGGATCATACTTTCACTAGTGGACACTCTCATATAAATATCTTCTCTTCATGATGCTACCCTGAACTACTCTCCGGTTGGACGATGTAGGGCTATAACAACACACCTTAAAGTTTGCATTCTCCATCTAGATAACCCCTCACTATCACCTTGAGTGCTAGATGGTTCCAACAAACACCACAATCTCATAGAGACATCCAACTAAAATTATACTCATGATAACTATTTTTGTAACCTTAGCCAAAGTGCCACACGGTGTGCACACTGTCAACTTCACACACGTGGGGATAAGCAGAGATTAATTAAAGCACTTGAGTAGCATAATAGATCCTAGATTACAAAGCTCATGATCTCAATAAGATCACGGATAGAGAGAGAGAGCGATGAACACATAGCTACTTGTAGAGCCCTTAGCCTCGAGAGAGAACTACTCCCTCCTCATCATGGGTGTCAGCAACGGTGATGGAGATGGCTATGGAGTCGATGGAGATGGATCCGACGGAACTTCCCTGCCCCGGCAGGGTGCCAGAACAGAGACTTCTATCCCCCGAATCTCCTCTTTGGTGGCGGCGGTGTTGCGGAACTTTTCATGGAATTTTGGTCTAGTTTCTATGGTTTTCGTCTTGGGGCTTTTATAGGCAAAGAGGCAAGGTCGGTGGGCGCCCGAGGCAGCCACACCACCCCCTGGCGCGACCTGGCCTGGCTCACGCCACCAGGTGGTGTGGGCCCCTTGTGGCCCCTCTCCGTCTCGTCTTCTGGCTCCGTGAGTCTTCTGGTAAAATAGGAACTTTGGCTTTTGTCCTGTCCAATTCCGAGAATATTTCTTTACGAGCTTTTCTGAAACCAAAAATAGTAGAAAACAGGGAACTGGCACTGTGGCATCTTGTTAATAGGTTAGTTCCAGAAAATGCATAAAAGTATCTCAAAATGTAGACAAAACATAAGATAGTTGATATAAAACAAGCATGAAGCATCAAAAATTATAGATACGTTTGCGACGTATCACTACTCCATTGTTCCAATTAGGGACATCCATCTCTTCATTGGCGAAACTGACTCGGGATCAAGCTCCTAGGAAGCCAGACATGTGTCAAGACCCGAACGGACAACCTACGAGAAGGACACGTTCGCAGAAGGATCGGGCTTGGATCTCTCTTCGGAGTTTGCCGAATTAGATCAGGAAAAATCACGGCCCACCCAAACCACCCCCGTGTAGGGTATAATTTTGGAAGAACCCCACAGATCCGCTAGGCTTCCCCAAGTGTTAGAGAAGCAGAGGTCGCTTGTCGACATCGTCACCATCTTCGATCTGGCTCGCTGTATTCAAAGGTTGGAGGAATCTCCACGTGAGTACCTCGCTAGATGGTTAAGGGTGAGGGAAACCTTTGAGGAATACCGTACTGATGAGCTAGCTAGTGTACCCCTTTGTCGAGGGGCTCACGCTCGGCACCCTTCTCTGACATACGTTCAGGAGGCAACAGGTCGGCGGCTTGCTTACTCTCAATGATATGATCGCAACTGTTAACAGTTTTGCAGACGCCGATGAGGACGCCAAGGCCAACATCACCGTTGAAGTCGGAAATACCAAATCCACCAGCAACACAGCCTATGATTCAAACTCCACTATCAAAAATACCAACGCTAACTCCGACTCAGTGCTTGAGGCACTTTATGCTAACATCAGCATGGATTGCGGTTCGGAGGACAACTCGTAGGAATATGATGCTGCCATGAGGGAGATCGAGAAGGAGATTGAGTAGGAGGAGCGTGAAGAGAAAGTTGTCACTTCCCTCTAGGTATTGGTGGCCATCGGGAATGTGATAGAAGAAAATCAGCAGAACCAGGGAGCTGGAAGAGCTCCGCTAGGAGCAGGCGATGCCAGAACTGCGATGGCCAATGGTAAAAATGTTGTCGATCCTCTAGGTCCAGCAAAAGCCATACCCCCTCCGGCTATCCCCCCACAGAAGCCACATGAACTCACTATAGGGCCCAATGTTGCCAACCAAACAAACCTACCGCCTCCTCAATCCATGTCAGCCGGCAATCCCTTGGTTACTCCAGTCAATAAGGTGATCTACGACGAGCTCCTTATTGAACCGTTAATGGTTGCCCATATATTTGGAAAGTTACGCTACTTGATGAGAAACGCCAAGAAATCCTCGCGGAGGCCAAGTGCATCGTAGAGCAAGGTGCCTAGCTGGACACGGATATGGCCAAGGCACAACCATCGATCAAGGCGACATGAGCAATGGAGGTTGGGTACAAGCAGTTGCTCTTGAAGCACAAGGCAAAGAAAGCTCCAGGTCACATCGTCGGTGATCATGGCATTCGACGCAACTTGGGGTGGGATCCTTCAAAACTGGAAAAAGCTACCCCCCCATTGGGCCACATAGATATAAACAAAACTTTTTCGCTACGTAGTGATCCCAAGATCTAGCTGAGGTAGTAGGCCACGAGGATTACCACTAGATGCGCAGTTGCGGAATTGGTGAAGCACGCCACTTGATGCAGTGCAGTACTCATGATCCAATCCAATCCGATCCATGATTATCGCGAAGTGTTGAATGTACAACGCCTCTGCTAGTTCCACACGTACGAGGAGGAGTGCCGACGGTGGACTACTAGGTCCGGTACGGTGGCTGGACTCGACTGGACTGGAGCTAGGGTTTCCAGCGCATGGAATGACCTAACCGTGCCCTTGGGAATATACGCCCCAGAATATATATAGGGAGTGAAAGTGGGATCCACTCACTTGTGGCCCTTACACTAAAAGGCCTATATTAGTCACTACGAGTTCAACTCACTGACTCAGTGTCCGATTTGGGTCCAACCCAAAAATATTTTCAGTTCAGGTCTAACCCAAACTTGCTCACACTCTTAAGTGTGTGACCTGACAGGCTCATGGTGAATCGAATATGATTCGAGTCTCACTGATAATTAATCAGTCAGTAGCGGCTCCTAGCAGAACCTGTCGACTCCCAAGTACTAAAGAGTCATGACGACATACCTTCCGATGCAACTTTCGTCTGAGTCACTTTTGCCTCACGATACATATTGTTAAGCTATAGGAAAATAAACGTCATCCTTCAAATAGCTCAACTCTCTTCTTGATCTGAGATAAGTGATTCATCCGACTAACTCTTAGTCAGCTGCCTCAGTTAACACTTAACTGAGTCGTGCATGGCCATGATTTCTTAATCATATCTTTCGAGTGGTCCTAGAGAATATCTCTCTAGTTGGAGGGGAAATTACCATCTCAGTCATCCACATCACGCAAACTTGATTCTCAGGCGACCTGAACTCTGCCTTTATAACTGCCCACTGATGAAATAGCGTTTGACAGAACCTAAGTCGGTGATCCTAAACTCGGATTGTGGAGTAACCTCAGGCCTAAGGATTACATTGACTAAGACATACAAATGACGACTTGTTCGTTGTATCTCAATATGGGTCAGTCCGACTCGCTAAACTCTTTATCTGAATCTGTGTAAGATGGAATAGCATCTCCATGCCCATGACAAGTGGAACCGATTCATCAGCCGACTTTCACATTAGTCTAAGTTGTGCGTACATCACAACCTTAATGACCAAGGACATTTAGTATGAACAACATGAATATATAATTCCACAACCAAATCACATATTCAATGATATATATCAGTAGTTCATACAAGGACAATATAATAACTTTATGAATACATTGGGAATAACATCATACATGATTGCCTCTAGGGCATATTCCCAACAGTCTCCCACTTGCACTAGAGTCAATCATTCGACATCCCATGTCTAGGCATCTAATGCCCATAGCTGTTAGGTGCACCTCATGCTTTCGATGTGGTGTAGAAGCTTTGTCAACGGATAAGCAATATTTGCATCTGTGTGTACCTTGCATAACTTGATATCACTTTGATTCATGAACTGGCGAATCAGGTGGTACCGCATGAGTATATGTTTGTTCTTCAGGTGTTGTCTAGGTTCCTTGGCTTGTGCTATAACACCATTGTTGTCACAATACACGTCTAATGGATTGGACGAGCCCTGAACCACACCAAAGATCCATGACGAAATTCCTCATCCAAACGACTTCCTTTGCCACCTTCGAGGCAGAAATATACTCAGCCTCTATCGTAGACATAGACATAGTCTCTTGCTTGGAACTCTTCTAGCTCACAACCCCTCTGTTTATAACAAACACATATCCAGATTCCGAACGAGAATTATCTGAGTCAGTGAGATAACTCGCATATGCGTAACCCCTCACATTGAGTTCATCCTCACCTCCATAAACTAGGAACATATCATTAGTCCTTCTCAAGTACTTAAGGATATTTTTAGCCGCTGCCTAGTGGATTTCTCCAGGGTTAGCCTGGTATATGCTCACAACGCTTAGAGCATAGGAAACATCTGGCCTTGTACAAATCATAGAATACATGATGGATCAGTTGCTGAAGCATACAGAATCACACTCATCCAACTTCTCTCATCAGTTGTCAAAGGACACTAACTCTTGCTAAGTTTTACGCCATTGGACATCGGTAAGAACCCCTTCTTAGACGATTCCATGATGAACTTTTTCAATACTTTGTCCAAATATGTACTCTGACTCAATCCAATGAGCGGCCATGATCTATCTCTATAGATCTAGATTCCTAGTATATAAGTCGCCTCACCCAAGTCCTTCATCAAAAAACTCTTTTCCAATGATTCCTTGGTTTCTTGCAACATCTGGACATCATTTCCAATCAGTAATATGTCATCCACATATAAGATTAGAAAGTTTACTTTTCTCCCACTAAACTTCTTGTATAAACAAGAGTCATGATCACTTTTGATGAAGACAAACAATTTGACTACCTCATCAAAGCGAATGTTCCAACTCCGAGATGCTTGCTTCAACCCATAAATGGATTTATGAAGCGTGCATACCTTGTTAGATTTAGACAGATCGAAAAAACCCTTGGGTTGTATCATATACATGTCCTCGGTTAAATTTCCATTAAGGAAGGCATTCTTGACATCCATTTGTCATATCTCATAGTCAAAATAGGCTTCTATAGCTAACATGATACGAACCGACTTTAGCATCGGTATGGATGAGAAAGTCTCATCGTAGTCAACTCCTTGAACCTATCGGAACCCCTTCGCGACAAGTCGTGCTTTATAGAAAAAATATTTCCATCCATATCAGTTTTCTTCTTAAAGACCCATTTGCACTCGACGGGTCTTGCACCGTCTCGCAAATCAACCAAGTTCCAAACTTGATTTTCATCCATGGACTTTAACTCAGATCTCAGGGCTCCAAGCCACGACTCAGAATCTGATACCATCATCGCTTCTGAATAAGTTCTCGGTTCAATACTGTCCAACAGTAACACATCATGAACACTTCGCAATCTGACCGATCTTCGTAGTGTCGGTGCAGCTGCCGGCTCAAGTACCATGACCGGCTCAACCTCCAAGTTTTTGCCGACTTGCTACTACCCGGTTTCTCTCGATTTCTTCTAGCTGCACCGTACTCCCACTGACTCCCTGACTGAGAAACACTTTCTCAAGGAAGACACTGTTCCAAGAAACAAACACTTTTCCCTCTGCTCGGTTGTAACCCAAGGTTTCCCTCGGATACCCCACAAAAATACACTTATCCGACTTGGTTGTAAGCTTGTCCGACTGAAGTCGCTTGACAAATGCTTCACAACCCCAAATCTTAAGGAAAGACAAACTCAGCTTCTTTCCTGTCCATATCTCATGTGGTGTATTCTCTACTGACTTTGATGGTACTCTGTTTAGTGTGAACGTAATAGTTTCTAGACAATACCCCCAAAATGATAAAGGTAGACCTATCCGACTCATCATTGATCGTACCATGTTTAACAAGGTCCGATTCCGCCTTTCCGACACAATGTTTCTCTGCGGAGTTCCTGTCGGAGTGAGCTATGGAACTATTCCACAACTCTTCAGATGATCAACAAACTCATGGCTCATGTACTCACCTCCTCGGTCCAACCGAAGTAACTTTATTTTCTTGCCGATTTGATTCTGTACCTCATTCAGGAATTCCTTGAACTTTTCAAAGGCTTCTGACTTATGTTTCATCAAGTAGATATATCCATACCTACTCAAATCATAAGTGAAGGTATTGAAGTACTCATAACCACCTCTGGCTGTCATGCTCATCAGGCCACATACATCACTATATATACTAGCCCCAACAAGTCGGACGACCTTTCACAACTCTTTGCAAAAGGTGTCTTGGTTATCTTGCCGAGTATGCAAGATTCGCATGTCTCAAATGACTCCAAGTCGAATGAGGTTAGGAGTCCATCATCATGGAGCTTCTTCATGCATTTCCAACTTATATGACCAAGCCGACAGTGCCAAAAGTAAGTCATATTTAGATCATTTGGTTTCAACCTTTTCACATTTATGTTATAGACCGATTCACCATCAAGATTCAAAATAAATAACCTGTCCTGTATGGGTTCTAAGCCGTGAAACATATCATTCAAATACAAAGAACAACAATTATTCTTAATATTTGATTCATAGACTTGTGTCATCAAACATGAGGCAGAAATAATGTTTTGTCTAAGCACTGCAACATAATAACAATTATTTATCTCCAGTAAGAATCCGGAAGGTAATTGAAGTTGCATCATGGCGACTTCCAATGCAGTGACTTTCGCTTTGTTGTCGACTCAAATGTCAACCTCGTCTCTCGCCACACTCCTAGTTCTTACCAGTCCCTACAACGAGTTGTAGATGTGAATAACTAATCCGGTATCATATACCCAAGAACTATTAGGTGCATCAGCAAGATAAATGTCTATAACATTGCAAACAAGCGTACCTGAGCCAGAAGTCACACCTCCGCTCTTTGCTTTGTCACCCAAATACTTGATGCAATTCCTCTTCTAGTGGCCATCTGCCTTGTAGTAGAAGCAAGTGGATCCGGATGAAGGAGATGGCTTTGTCCCTGAGGAAGCGCTTTGGATTAGGTCCTTGGCATTGCCTCTCGACTTTGCCTTCTTCTTATTCCGAGAACTCTTCTTGAACTTAGCCTTATTCTGCACCATCAATACTTGACTGGCGCCTTTCTTGAGATCCACCTCAGCTTGCTTGAGCATCCCATGTAATTCAGTGAGCTTCTTATCCATACCATGCATGTGGTAGTTCGATATGAACTGACCATTGATACGTCGTAAACATATCTATAATTTTTGATGCTCCATGCTTGTTTTATATCACCTTTCTTCTGTTTTGTTCACATTTTGAGGTATTTTTATACAGTTTCTGGAACTAACCTATTGACAAGATGCCATAGTGCCAGTTGCCCATTTTCTGATGTTTTTGGTTTTAGAAAAGCTAGTAAAAACATATTCTTGGAATTGGATGAAATAAAGCCTGAAGTTCCTATTTTTTCCGACACGGCACAGAGTCCAAAGGGGAGACGAAGGGGGGACAGGAGGCGGCCACACCTGGTGGTGGCGTGTCCAGCCCTAGGCGTGCCACCAGGGGGTGTGGGAGAATATCATTTTGCGGCCCGAAAGTTGGGTCGCCCAGGCAACGCGGTACCCAAGTTCCCTAAAATCAGCCGGGATGACTATAGTTGGTGTGCCAAATACTCAGAGGGTCTTTTTCGGCACGAATTCAACTTTATGTTTCAATACAAAAAATCAGGCTAACGGCCATCAAGTTGGGTCCCCCCTATCAGTTCTCGCTGTTATGTGGCCCCCGTCGCTTAGGTGTCAATTAGGCTTGCAGCGTTGGCGCCTGCATCCATTACGCGTCTTCTTCTTACCCGGAGCGTCAATCTGTGGGGCGTCGTAGCCATGGCGCAGAGTTGGGACGTGGACGAACCTGCTCGGCCCAGCTCTCCTCCCTGTAGGCTTGCAGCGTTGGCGCCTGCATCCATTACGCGTCTTCTTCTTCCCCGGAGCGACAATCTGTGGTCGCGGCCATGGCGCAGAGCTGGGACGTGACGAACCTGCTCGGCCCCACTCTCCTCCCCATCCCGAGTCAGAGCTCGTCCTCACCATGGACACACCCATGGCACGGTGCAGGGACGACAATTGTTTCCCGGTGAGATTTGTCACTGTGTCGACCATGCTCGGTTCTGTTTTCCTCCTCTAGAATCTGAGCTCACGGTTGCCATGGTTGCACCCGCACCAATTTTTCCACCTCTGCCGAGGACTCTATGGTAGCTCAAGTTCTGTCATGTTGGACCTGTAAGCGAATTCGGAGCTGGGCGGCGGTAACCCGTTGTTGAACCTGCAAGGAATTTGCTAAAGACTGCGTGCCGCTCCAAGGTCCTTGGCTGATGCCTTCGGCTTCTGCCAACATCCACCACCGATGTGACATCATTTAGTTACTTCAATACAAAATTTCGAGCAATTTAACTTGTTGATGTATTCCTTGACAATTATAATATAATCGAGCACTAGAAATATTTTTAAGTGTGCATGAGCATGATTAGTAAATATAATTGAACACTAGAAACTTTAAGGCACTCCATATAAAGGAGTAGATTAATATAGAAGGTTCACTAGAGACACCATGAATATATTTTATTACATGCCACACACAGGTAATAATTAACTAAAACAAAATAAAAGCAGGGGCGGTAGCAGGAGGCCGGGACACGGAGACGCCTAGCAAGGTAGGGGCATATGAACAGGAGGCAGCGACAACCTAGTCGATGGGATACAGGCTAGTCCTGACATACTCCTAGAGGAATTTGCCGTAGGCTACGTGCTGCGCCAAGGTAATCGGCCTATGGCTTCTGCCTCCGCCTCTGCCAACGCCCTCCGCGTGTTGGATCATGCTGTCGACGTCCACGTTGATTGCTCTGCCACAGAATGGGCAAAATAGTCTCCCCCTACGGTGGAAACGGATTAGCCTACACCATAACCGCCTCAGCACGTAGAGGCTCTTGTTGTCCCTAGATACCTTGCTATTGTCCACTTCATCATCATCCTCCTGTTGATTTTTAGGAACATAACTTAGAACTCATACTTATGATTGAATTGTATTATAACTCAAGAATTGACAACATGTATATGTAAGACAATATATCCGTGGATATCAAAGATAAAGCATCTCAGCAATAGTTTGATCGGTTCATATATCATTTCATCTCAACACAATGACAAATAATTGCATCAGAGTGTATGTAGAATAAAGGTTGCGGCCTCATAAGTTTATTCAGGGATGGCGCGAGTGAACCAAGTAACAATTGCACAACCTATATTGTTCTTGTACATCGCCCCAGGATCACTAACTCGTCCCTGAAAATATCTGACACCAATATGTCTGCCTCTCTTTTGGAACAAATTTGAATCATTGGCCACAATAAGAAATTGAAATGTAATCGTACAAATCAATATTCAGGGATATACATAGTCTGGTACAAAAACAAGCCTAAATATTGTAATTATAAATAAAAAACCAAACAATTGATCTTCAGATACATGTTAAAAATACTTATGATCAAAACCATTCATATACATATGCATCATACCAATCATTAAAAGATCAGAAACAATTCAAGGATCATATATGTAGTTCCATATGAGAATAAATCTAGGACTTCATAATTTGTTTCAGAGATGGAGTTGGCGAACCAAAGTACCAACATCACAACCTATAATGTTTGTGTGCATTGTTTCCTCAAGTTCACGAACCCATCGCTAAAACACGACACCATCATACGTGTCTCCCCTTGAACTCTTGTGGGGCAAATTTCAATCATCGGCCTCGGTGAAAAAATAAAATGTAATTCTTATACACTATGAATGCATGGAATAGATAATTCAAATATCATAGTTCTATGAATGTAATATAAAGATTGCGGCCTCATAAGTTTCTACATGGATGGCGTAAGCGAACCAAGTAACACTTGCACATTTTATATTGATCTTGTACATGGCCCCAGGTTCGCTAACTCATCCCTGAAAAAATATGACACCAATGTGTCTTCCTCTCTTTGGGGCAAATTTGAATCATTGGCCACAATAAGAAATTGAAATGTAATCATACAAAACAATATTCAGGGATATACATAGTCAGGTACAAAACCAAGCCTAAATATTGTAATTATAAATAAAAAACCAAACAATTAATCTTTAGGTACATGATAAAAATACTTATGATCAAAACCATTCATATACATATGCATCATACCAATCATTAAAAGATCAGAAACAAATAAAGGATCATAGATGTAGTTCCATATGAGAATACATCAAGGGCCTCATAATTTGTTTTAGAGATGGAGTTGGAGAACCGAAGTACCAACAACACAACCTATATTGTTTGTGTGCATTGCTGCCTCAGGTTCACCAACCCATCCCTAAAACACGACACCATCATACGTGTCTTCCCTTGAACTCTTTTGGGGCAAATTTCAATCATCGGCCTCGGTGACAAACTAAAATGTAATTGTTGTACACTATGAATGCATGGAATAGATAATTCAAATATCATAGTTCTATGAATGTAGAATAAAGATTGCAGCCTCATAAGTTTCTACAGGGATGGCGTAAGCGAACCAAGTAACAATTCCACAGCTTATATTGATCTTGTACATGGCCCCAGGTTCGCTAACTCATCCCTGAAAAAATCTGACACCAATTTGTCTGCCTCTCTTTAGGGCAAATTTGAATCACTGGCCACAATAAGAAATTAAAATATAATCATACAAAACAATATTCAGGGATATACATATGCATCATACAACGCATTCATAGATCAGAAACAATACAAAGATTATATATATAGGTTCCATATGAGAAAAAAAATTAGGGCCTCATTTTTTTCAGCGATGGAGTCGGAGAGCCAAAATACCAACAACACAACCTATATTGTTTATGTGCATTGCTGCCTCAGGTTCACTAACCATCCCTAAGAAAACAACACCATCAAATTCCCTTGTACTATTTTGGGGCAAAATTGAATCATTGGGCTCAGTAAGGAATAGAAATGTAATGTTATAGGCATGTTGTGTATCGAATCAACACTCAACTAGCAAACTCAACTAGATGGCAGATGAGCAGATTGGGGTTTTGTGACTAGATGGCAGATGCATCAATCGACCGATTGAACCATATATATACTACCCTACTTCAAGAGCAAAATAATCTGTACACGATTGAGCAAATCCTATGTATGAACAGTGAAATCTGTAGCTGCGACTAGAGAAGCTAGCAATGTAGTACCTCAGACTCCTCATCAAGGACCTCCTCCCTGAACTCATCATTCTCCACAATTGCGTCTAAGATTTCTTGTACGGTGATGGGGTCGTTGATGTAGAACACTAGATTTCCTCCGCCTGCCGCGTGCCCCCCATCCAGATCTGTCGCTGGCACCACGACGTTGTCGTCCACCTACTGCTCGGCAGCGACGGCTACTACTTGCTGCTCGGCGCTGATGGCTACCAGCTGCTACTTTGTGGCGACAGCTACTGGCTGGACGGATGAGCTCGCACCCTCGATGGCGCGGCGATGAGCGGCGTTCGTGCCCGGAGAAGACGCCTCCGCCTGCTTGGCGACGACTGAGCCATCTGCTGCTGCGCCTTCAACTGGCTTCACCTCCGGCTCGTCTCCACGCGTACGCTTCATGGCGCACCAAGGGAAGGAGGTAGTGCAAGCGAGGGAGCTTTGGCGCGCGCGGTAGGTGTAGATTGGGGTCTTGGGACTAGACAGACTGGGGGAAAATGACACGAGCATATGGAAGAAGAAGGTCGAGGGGGGTTATAAACACCAGACCGTTCATAGTCCTCGAGTGGACACGTGTGGTGGGCGGGGGGCTACCATGATCTCCACCCTTTTTTTTGAAACATCCATGATCTCCACTTTAGAGCCGCATTGAAAACACGCTTATGGCAGACCTCGATTCCACTGCATGCAAGTGGCGCAGAACCAACTTCTAGCAATGTTAGATCTACTCGAGGGGGGCCCTTGACTCATGGAATTTACTAGTGGTAGGGCCCAGTTGGAAGTGAGATTGAGAGCGCTGCATAAAAATGGGATATGTCTTATTAAAATCAAGTGGTAATAAATTGCAGTGTCCCATCGACAACCGTGCACTCGATGACCCCGTTGCCCTGTGCATGTGTTGTAGTAGCAGTGGTAGGCTTTTCAGACTTGATTAAATGTGACATGACCACTCGACGACTTTTTCCATGGATGGCATCGTGTTCCTTCTTGTAGAGGGAGACGTCAAGATGGGGCCTCGTCAAGATGGTAGCTCGTTAACTGGTAGTTTGAAAGAGTACCCTTTTCCTCTCTCGCTAAACAGATATGTTTCATTTTGCCCAAGTTGGTAGCAAATCTAGAGAAGATTCTCTCTTTGATAATTCGTTCCCTTTTGGACCTCTTTTTGCCTCCGATCAGGTAGCAAATCTAGAGCAGCAAATCACACCAGGCAGAATACATTCATTCAGAAAACAAAACATATGTAGATATAGCTGTGCGCAGCTAAATAGGATATAGCGATAGAAAGTAGGTTGCTTAATGAGGTTCGATGCATTCAGCCAGAAATAGGATGCAAGCAAAATATAGAAAATCAAAAGAAGCTGCTTAGCAGCAGCAGCCATCGCAGATGCAGTTACATTCAAGGACACATCCAAACCCGTTCATGCGCCAGCACGTCCACCTCCCTCCGGCACTTCCGCCACTTCTTGCTGCCCAGTCCCTTGATCTTGGGGGCCTTGGGCCTGATTGGAGGCATGCGACCCTCTTTGATGGCCACCCGCTGGAGGTTTCAGAGGTGAATGCCGAGAGCCCGGTGTTCAGCAATGTAGGCGTTGATGTTCATGGTTTCGTTCTTGCCGCCTTTGTGGATGCCAGAGCCCGCGGCCTCTGCATGCTTCAGGAAGGTGTTGAAGTCGGTGCTGCCGGCGCGAGTCACCCAGCAGTAGGCGATCCCCTTGCGGAAGGGCCAGCTATAGTCGCTGCCCCTGAAAAAGGCGTCGTACTGGCCGGCCCACAGCCTCCTCAACACCTGACGAGCCTTGGTGTGAATGGACTCGTCATCGCTGCAGACATCGCTGCCGGAAACCTATTTGAAGAAAAGGAAAATGGGGGAGTAGATGATGTAAGAAGATCGAGCAATCGAAATGCGAACAAGCGAGTCCTAATAAACCAAGATCTAGCATCCAACGATGGGGACGGTAGAAGAACCAAGGGAGGGGAGCAAACCCTAGTTACCTCCTACCATGGGTCGTTGATGCCGGTGTCATAGAGGTTCAGCGCAGCGATGTACTTCGCTAGATCGTAGGTGCCCAAGAAGTGCTTGATCTGCTTATGACTGGCGGGGGCCTCAACTGGGGCCTGGACAGGGACGGCGACTGCTTTCAACGTGTCGAGGGGGACCGCCAAGGAGATGGGGGCCTCCTCGCCGGTGGCCTCGGAGGCAACGATGGCCACCTTATCCTCCTCGGCCATCGTGGGCGTGGACGGGGTATTCTCGAGAGTTTGCGAATGCTGGTGGGACAGTGGAGAGGGTTGCGTGGGGAGAGTGAGCGAGAGTGAGAGTGGGTGTGTGGAGAGGGTCTCTATGGTTAAGTTGGATGGAAGCAAGGCACGTTTCGTTGCACCACCGTGCAACACGCCGCGCAGTCTACTGCACCGTGCACCGTGACACGCGCACAGTACGTCACGTTTTTTTCCCGGGCCATGCATGTCAGTTCTGTATTGAGCCGCATGCAAAGGGCGCATACACAATTTCTATGTACGAAGTTTGACACGGCCTTAAAATTGGCGATAGTTAAAAGTGGAAATGTAGAGGGGAACGTAGGTGGCTGTATGGCGAGATTTGTGGGGTTGTGCTAGACCGGGTAGAGGGATGTGTTGATGACTGCGAGTGACTCAATGAAGGCGGAGATGTTAGGTCTCGTCGAGCTCAGCTCTTCGGCCTCCGGCTAGCGCGTGCAAGTTTCTTACGGTCGGGCCAAGTTGGAAGTGAGATTGAGAGCCACTGCGTAAAAAATGGGATATGTCTTATTAAAATCAAGTGGCAATAAATTGCAGATGTCCATCGACGACCGTGCACTAGATGACGCATGCGTTGTGGCATAGTAGTAGCAGTAGTAGGCTTTTCAGACTTGATTAAACATGAAATGATCGTGTTCCTTCCTATAGACGTCTCGCTGAGGGAGACGTCCATGCTGTCTCACGCTGTACTGTGAAGGGCACGATGTGTGCAACGATCATCGTTGGATCTCACAGAATCAATGGTTGGTGCGCACGATCCGTGTGACAACTGTGACAACCAATCAGGGAGTAGCAGACAGGGTGAGCATAGGTTTGGGCTTCTATGAAAGATAGAGAGAGGGGGCAAAACTGAGTAGTACCACATAAAACCAAGGGCAAAACTAGGTAGTATAAAAATGGTAAGTGTCTTGTACAATGAAATACATCGTCGCATACATCAAATTATGCCAAGATAGATCCACTAGAGTTCATTGGATGTGTGTTCTTCTCATAAACCAAAGATGGATCCACCAGTGTGATTGCATGTCTGTTCTTTTCATTAACCATAGTTAGAGTCATTCCATGTCTGTTCTTTTCACAAACCACATATCACCAGTGTCATTGCATGTGTGTTCTTCTAATGAACAACACATGGATCCACCCAGTGTGATTGCATGTATGTTCTTTTCACAAACCACATATGGATCCACCAGTGTCACTGCATGTCTACTCTTTTCACAAACCACATATCACCAGTGTCATTGCATGTGTGTTCCTCTAAACAGACCACATAAGGATCCACCAGTTTCATTGCATGTTTGTTCCTCCCATAAACCACACATGGATCCACTAGTGTCATTGCATGTCTATTCTTTTCATGAACCACAGCTAGAGTCATTGCATGTGTGTTCTTCTAAACAAACCACACATGGATCCACCTAGTGTGATTGCATGTCTGTTCTTTTCACAAACCACACGTGTCATTGGATGTGTTTTCTTCTCATGAACCACACCCAGTGTCATTGGATGTGTGTTCTTCTCATGAACCACACATGGATACACCAGTGTCATTGCATGTATGTTCTTTTCATGAACCACAGCAAGATTCATTGCATGTGTGTTCTTCTAAAAAAACCACATAAGGATCCACCAGTGTCATTGCATGTGTGTTCTTCTCATGAACCACATATGGATCCACCAGTGTCATTGCATGTCTGTTCCTTTCATGATCCACACCCAGTGTCATTGCATGTCTGTTCCTCTAAACAAACAACATAAGGGTCCACAAATGTCATTGTATGTCTGTTCTTTTCATGAAAAACACATGGATACACCAGTGTCATTGCATGTGTGTTATTTTCATCAACCACAGCTTGAGTCATTGCATGTGTGTTCTTCTAAACAAACCACATAAGGATCCACTAGTGTCATTGCATGTGTGTTCTTTTCCTGAACCACAGCTAGAGTCATTGCATGTGTGTTCTTCTAAACAAACCACATAAGGATCCACCAGTTTCATTGGATGTGTGTTCTTCTCATGAACCTCACCTAGTGTCATTGGATGTGTGTTCTTCTCATGAACCACACATGGATACACCAGTGTCATTGCATGTGTGTTCTTTTTATGACCCACATCTAGAGTCATTGCTTGCGTGTTCTTCTAAACAAACCACATAAGGATCCACTAGTGTCATTGCATGTATGTTCTTCTCATGAACCACATATGGATCCACCAGTGTCATTGCATGTCTGTTCCTTTCATGATCCACACCTAGTGTCATTGCATGTTTGTTCCTCTAATCAAACCACATAAGGATCTACTAGTCTCATTGCATGTCTGTTATTTTCATGAAAAACACATGGATACACCAGTGTCATTGCATGTGTGTTCTTTTCATGAACCACAGCTAGAGTCATTGCATGTGTGTTCTTCTAAGCAAACCACATAAGGATCCACCAGTGTCATTGCATCTGTGTTCTTTTCATGAACCACACCTATAGTCATTGCATGTGTGTTCTTCTCAACAAACCACATAAGAATTCACCAGTGTCATTGCATGTGTGTTCTTCTAAACAAACTACATAAGGATCCACCATTGTCATTGGATGTGTGTTCTTCTCTTGAACCGCACATGGATCGACCCAGTGTCATTGCATGTATGTTATTTTCTTGAACCTAGAGTTATTGCATGTGTGTTCTTTTCACATACCACATATGTATCCACCAGTGTCATTGCATGTGTTTTATTCTCATGAACCACACATGGATACATAAATGTCATTACATGTGTGTTCTTTTCATGAACCACACCCAGTGTCATTGCATGTCTGTTCCTCTAAACAAACCACATAAGGATCCAATAGTGTAATTGGATGTTTGTTCTTCTCATGAACCACAGCCAGTGTCATTGCATGTCTGTTCTTTTCACAAACCACATAAGGATCTACCAGTGTCACTAGATGTGTGTTCTTCTCATGAACCACACATGGATCCATCGAGTGTCATTGCATGTCTATTCTTTTCATGAACCACAGCTAGAGTAATTGCAGGTCTGTGCTTTCCACAAACCACATATGGATCCACCAGTGTCATTGCATGTCTGTTCTTTTCATGAACCACACCAAGTGTCATTGCATGTCTGTTCCTCTAAACAAACCACACATGGATCAACCTAGTGTCATTGCATGTCTGTTCTTTTCATGAACCACACATGGATCACATAGTGTTGTTGCATGTGTGGTCTTCTCATGAACCACACCCAGTGCCATTGTATGTGTGTTCTTCTCATGAACCACACATGGATACACCAGTGTCATTGCATGTGTGTTCTTTTCATGAACCACAGCTAGAATCATTGCATGTGTGTTCTTCTAAATAAACCACATAATGATCCACCAGTGTCATTGCATGTGTGTTCTTTGCATGAACCACAGCTAGAGTCATTGCATGTGTGTTCTTCTAAACAAACCACATAAGGATCCACGAGTGTCATTGCATGTGTGTTATTCTCATGAACCACACATGGATGCACCAGTGTCATTGCATGTCGATTCTTTTCATGAACCACACCCTGTGTCATTGCATGTCTGTTCCTCTAACCAAACCACATAAGGATCCACCAGTGTCATTGCATGTCTGTTCTTTTCATGAACAACACATGGGTACACCAGTGTCATTGCATGTGTGTTATTTTCAAGAACCACCACAAGTGTCATTGCATGTGTGTTCTTCTAAACAAACCACATAAGGATCCACCAGTGTCATTGCATGTGTGTTCTTTTCATGAACCACAGCCAGAGTCATTGCATGTGTCTTCTTCTAAACAAACCACATAAGGATCCACCAGTGTCATTGGATGTGTGTTCTGTCATGAACCACAGTTAGAGTGATTGCATGTGTGTTCTTCTAAACAATCCATATAAGGATCCACCAGTGTCATTGGATGTGTGTTATTCTCATGAACCACACCCAGTGTCATTGGATGTGTGTTCTTTTGATGAACCACACTTGGATACAACAGTGTCATTGCATGTGCGTTTTTTTCTGTTGGAAATATGCCCTAGAGACAAATAGTAGTAAGGACTATTATCTTATTTCATATAGTTTATGATTAAGTTTTATATCATGCTATAACTGTATTGAGTGGAAACATCAATACACATGTGATATACAAAGAACCAGGGGTTCCCAATGAAACTATAGTCACTGGTTCATTGGTCAACATATGATCATGTTTCCTGATCATGTGGCATTTATGCTAGTTGGAAATGGAGTCATCTCATTCTGTGAATGAGATGATGAAGCAATACCCAACCTAAACATCGTGACCCAATCATGTCACGAAGTTCAAGTTATGATGATTAGAAATGGATCCTCGTATTCTATTCCTTAGACCGTGAGGCTATATCAATCACTGTCTCTCGAGAGTGCTTAGATAGCATCAAACGCCACTTGGTAATACAGTGGTTATAAAGGTGTGTTTAGGTATTCAGAGGAAACCGTAGAGGCAATATTTTTCAAGAGCGGGATTTTTCTGTCCATGTGACGGGAAGATACTCAATGACCCACTCGGAGAGGTTATATCCAATAGTTGCGCAGCGTGTGACTTGATCACGGGGATATCACTTGTCGGAACAAGTCAAGTAGCGTTGTTCGGTAATGAGATTGAACGCGACATGGTGATGTCATTGATCAGATCTCGGGCAATGCAAGTATCGAGTGACAAAGGGAATAAGACACGACTGTCCCAGTTCAAACAACAAAAGATCTTCATGGAACGCATAGGGGTCACATGGCCATCTAGGTCCCTCTGTCGATCATTGGTGCGGGAGTGTCCCGACCATGTCTAGAGTGTTCCCGAACCGTGGGGTATCACGCTTAAGGGCTTTATGATGCTTAGAGAGTGTTTATAGGATCGGTAGAATCGCC
Source organism: Avena eriantha (assembly GCA_910589775.1). Taxonomy (NCBI): domain Eukaryota; kingdom Viridiplantae; phylum Streptophyta; class Magnoliopsida; order Poales; family Poaceae; genus Avena; species Avena eriantha. The sequence continues at coordinate 42,766 of CAJUXJ010002455.1, forward strand.
AAAGAATAGTAGGGAGAAAACCGGAAGGGTTTCGGTAAGTCGGGAGGATGTCCGGAGTGGAGGTGGAAGGTGTTCCATAGCCACAGGATTGAATAATGTGTGAATGAATGTTAAATGTTGATTTAATCATTTATTCATAATTATTTAATAAAGAGAAAATCAATTAAAATGGTCAAAGGCTTAATGGGCCAATTTCCGGAGGGAGAGGGCCCATTAGGGAAAGGAGAGAGGGATAAGGGGCAACGGGGTGGCCGGCTAGGCCTAGCACCCCCCCCCCCGTGTGGGGCCCACTAGGGTGGCCGGCAGCCACCCCTCCCCCTCCTCTCCTTTAGTCCCACCCCGGGACTTTGAGGGAGGTAGTACCTCCCCTCCCCCTATATATAATCAATAAAGTTCTTGTCACTTTTGGGAGGACCTGTAGTTGATATTTTCTCTCTCCCCTCTCTCTCTCGTGACCATGGTCCCATGTCTGGACTGCGCGAGCGAGAGATATCTTCACCGCAGAGCGTCGTCGTGCTGCGGGATTTGGATCCAGGAGCTCTACTTCCACAACTGCTGATGGATCGGGGAAGCGGGAGTTATCGTCAGGCACCAGACGTGTGTAACTCCCTGCGAGGTGTCGCACTTGAGGCACTCAAGTCGTTGGAGCCAAGGAGCGGAAGGACTTCATCACGACCTTGAGGTCGGCTTCGGCTCGTGCACATCAACCACGCTCTCTTGAGCGTTGACAACGCTTTTTGGTCTTCAAGGGTAAGTGCACGAAAAGCCCCTCCTCTTACTGTATTACTAATAGATAGGTCCTGGCAGCTTCAAGGGTTCAGGGGCGTAGGATAAAATTTATTGTTTTCATACGTGGAACCCCTACAGTGGTATCAGAGCTAGATTTATGCGTAGTAATGCTAGTACGGGTAGAACACACGAGATGTAGCGTGTGGGCGTTGATCTTTTAGTTGTTACCCTCCCACGTGTACTTGTGTATACCGCTGTAATGCTTGATGAAGCGGCCCCCAACCGACTTTACGTGTTCATTCGCTAGACTGGTCCACGCTTGACATACAGCTTGTACCGTATAAAGTGGCTTAGGGGGGTGTCTGTCTCTCTTGCATTAGTTGGTATACCATCTGCAACGGAGGGCCCCAAAAGGGGTGTAGTACAGACAACTACTTGATCAGCGTTGTGCTAAAAGTTCATAGGTAAGAACGGTTCTTGTGAGAAAGCCCATTCAGCCACATAAAACATGCAAAGATAAAGTAGAGGCGTCTAACTTTGTTTTGCAGGGGGCATTGTTTTGTGATATGGTTGTGGCAAAGGTAAAGTGATTACCTTTTGTTACATAGTAATAGATAGTCACGGAGGTGATGGACTACCACACCGGAATGACACCGGTACCCTGGTGTCTACAGCGCCGGAACCCTGGCGCCGGAACCTGGTGACGGTGGATGGAGATCACGGCGTGAAGGACCATATCACATAGCATTTACATTTGATGTTATTGTTGTATATCTTATTGTGTGCTAGTATTAGATACTCGACGGTAGCCTAATAAGATGATCCCTGTTAAAATTACCAACAATTGTGTTCCCCCTTAGTGTGCACCACCAAGAAAGTTCTTTGGTATGAGGCGATCCAGGGTACATGCATGGGTGTCAGACATATCTACGTTCGCATATAGTGGGTGTAAGCTATGTTGCACAGCGAATACAATAAGGTTGAATTGGCGAGCCTAGCATGTGCAGACATGGCCTCAGAACACGGATGGTCGAAAGATCGAGCACGAGTCGCATGCATGATGTGACCAGCATTTAGCGTCCACCCTTGAACCCACATTGATGGCCGTGACGATCGGGGGAGATGTGGCTGATAGGGGTCGTGTTATCACTAGGAACCCTTTTGGGGATAGGTGTTTCTGAGTGGAGTAATTATTAAATCATTTAATTGTAAACTTAGTCTAAATTCCTTTTGCAATTATAAATGTAGATGGCACCTTTCGTGTTGATGATTGATTGGTTAGAAGGAGAGAAGCTCAGATTAGATGGACAAAAATTCTCCATATGGGTTGTACGTCTACACGTTCTCCTTAGCGAGAACGACGTGGTCGACTACATACTCGACGAGATAGATTTGGATCAGCCCACTGACCTAGAGACCCTAGAGCAGCAGAAAGACCGCTATCTCTGTCGTGAGATGGCCTCCTTCATTTCAGTTACCATGCGCTTAGGAATGGTGGATGAGCTGTGGCCTTTCGTCGGTGATGTCGAACCTCGTTCAGTGATGCTACAACTTAGGACACATTTCGTGGAACAAGTACGCATATGGGAGCATGAGCGGACGGGAGACTTCCTCTCCATTAAGATGGAGTAGAACTCATCACTGGACGACCACTTGGAGCGCATGCATGATGTGTACATGAGGCCTGCATACTTCCTGGATAGCTGGATGACGGGCTCTTTCGCAAACGGTGTTGTGCTGCGGTCGCTGCCACCAAGCTACCAAGCACAAGTCAGGACTTGCGTAATGAGGGGCGACGCGGAATCAATGGAGTTCCACCGGTTCATGACACATCTCAGGAATGTGTTGGTTGAACCAGATGTCACTCAGGTCATCAATGACAAAGGTATATATTTGATATACAACTTTATAAATGTTATAATCTTGCAATTACATTTGAAGTGTTAAGTATATCTGATACTTGTTCTGTTTTGCTGAAAACAAGTCCTTCTGCATGAGAGGTGCTTGCTGGAGAGGAGGTGACGTTGCGTGTTGATGGCGAGCATGATGATAATGGCCGACGACACTCTCCCTCGACATTTATCATTTAGTTTATGTTTTAGGATGATTATTGTAATCAAGAGATTGTGAACTTCTTTAGTGCGTCTCACACTTCGTGAGACGATTATTCATATGAGTTTGTAACAAATAGTTGTTCTACTTTTATGAATGATTTCTATTCGTGTTCATATCTTGTTTGATTATTTGTGAATTATCCTTGTTGTTTGAAACTAATTGATAATGGATGAACATTTGTAAAACATTAAAATGCCTTGTTTAAAATACCTGACTTAAATGATATTTCATTAATGAATGAAAACCATTGTTTAAATTCAAAGTTATGTGATAATATGTTAAAGTCATTCGATTTCTTATCACATATAAATCATGCCTAAGTTCGGCAAAATAACTTGAACACCGTGTATTACTTGAATACAAAGTGTTTAATGAAATGTTAAAAGTAAATACATATTCCATGTATTGTGTTTTAATAAAAATGGTAATTATCATTATATGATTGTTTAAATGTCTAAACTAGTTTACCAAAGGAAATATGAATATGAAACTATTTGATTTCATCAAAGTGTTTCATCAACAAAGGGTATAAATATAAAAGAGAATCTAATTACTATGATTTGATCAATAGTAATGAAATTCGAATTTATAAGAATGGCATAAAAGTAATTGTGAAATGTAAAGCGTTTTGAAACGTCAAAATGCAAAGCATCACAATGTGATATTAGATATCAAAGGGGGTGAATAGAAGGCACCAAATAAATCATTGTAGTGTAGATGTAGAGACCATTAGTTAGAAATAGTTAGCACTCAAATTAGATTGCAGTGAACCATTTGAATTCGTGAAAGTTTTGGGGTTATTCGGTATAACAAAAACAATAGCGAATAAGTCATTCGTGAAAGAGTATTCATTGGAAAACTTTGAACACGAAATCCATAGCTAAACCAAAAGAGAAGCAAAACTAGTGTTGCTTGGATTTTGGTGCATTCTTGAGAAAGCTCACTTTTAGTGATATTTCTCAATTATGGGGCATATGGAAATTCGTGAAAAACACGATGAGGATTCAAAATCCTGCATCAGAGTATTGAGGAGCGCAACGAACAACGTTCCTGAACGATTCTCCGCACAAAAACAAAGACTCAATGATATTGATCATTGTGTTTTCCCCACTAGTGTTTTCACTACATGAAGTAGTATTCAAAATGTAATCCATATCTTGTATGGAGACATTTGTGAATCATTTGTCATGATTATTGAAATATGACATACCCCTACGAACTACTAAGGAAATAATGGTAAACTAGAATTATGAGAAATCCTAGAAGCAAAATTCACTTGAGACTAGAAAGCAATTCGTTGCTGAATCTCACAAGTAAAAGGAGTTGCTTGAATTTTCCCAAATGACTGCAAAGCCATAGTGGAAAAGGGGGTGAATGACAAAAGTACAATTTGTCAAGTTTTGGACAAATTCAAATGAATTTGATTCATGTGTGCGAAATGTCTAATGGATTTAAAACTAGTAATAGTACTAGTATCTCATAGTAAATCTCCAAGTTTGATGTTTGATCAAAGGATTTTGAAGTCATTCAAAATAGAGAGTAGATATGAAATTTGCATAAAATTGACGGGAGCTATGAAAGTCTTCCTAAAACAATATGTGATTAACATATTTTTGAGTGGGAGCTTTTAGGAGTAATTCTTAAGTATGTTAAGAATGAAAGCGCAAATACTTATAAATAATGATTTATAAGATGTAGAAGTTGATAATAGGCGTATTATGATATTATGTAGTATTCCTTAAGGGATTCTAAAAGGGGTTTTCAGAATAGAAGTTAATTAAGGAACTGGTCCTTAATAACTCAAATTAGGAATAACATTAAGTTTAACATCAATGGATGAAAGAAATAAAAAGGATAATCGTCATCCACTATGTTGAGACATAGGTTCTACCTTAGTAAACCATGATGATAACTTAGCATAATATGTGATCCAAATAAGGAATGTTTGAAAGTGATTAAGTTCGAATCAGAAAATGTTGTGCTAAGTTTGTCCGCAGTATCTAATGGAGAACTATAGACATGTTTTCCAAATCCATAAAGGATGACATATCTTAAAACATAAAGGGTTATGTTATAAGGGAATATGTTGGAAACTCCTGTAGATACCGATTAAAGGCAAGTAGGAAGCGATTTGAACAAAGACATCAAAAGTTGCACAGAGTGCACTAGTGTTTCGATGAATACATTTATAATAATAGATAAGGGTACCATCTAAAGTGTTGTATAATGTTATGGCGGGGCTAGTTCGATTTTAACGTAGAATGATGTGTCCTAGGGCATAGTGCCCATGAGAAAGCCCTTGAGGTTGATTTAACGTCACTGTAGGCTCCTGGAATCAGGCCTTGTTCTGCCGCCATAGCGACGATGCATACACACAGATGCTATCATGTGATGATAAAGTATTAATGTCAATCAAGGTGACATTAGTAAGTTGCAAAGGATTTGGGACTGTAAAGTACAGGCCCAAGATTCAACCTCTTCCATGAGCAAGCATGTTCAGGGTACCGAGTATATGGTGCCAATGATTGCGATGTACTCTAGTGCAAGTGGGAGACTGTTGGAAATATGCCCTAGAGACAAATAGTAGTAAGGACTATTATCATATTTCATATAGTTTATGATTAAGTTTTATATCATGCTATAACTGTATTGAGTGGAAACATCAATACACGTGTGATATATAAACAACCAGGGGTTCCCAGTGAAACTCTAGTCACTGGTTCATTGGTCAATAGATGATCATGTTTTCTGATCATGTGGCATTTATGCCAGTTGGAAATGGAGTCATCTCATTCCGAGAATGAGATGATGAACCAATACCCAACCTAAACATCATGACCTGATCATGTCACGAAGTTCAAGTTACGATGATTAGAAAAGGATCCTCGTAGAATATTCCTTAGACTGTGAGGCTATATCAATCACTGTCTCCCGAGAGTGCTTAGATAGCATCAAACGCCACTTGGTAATACAGTTGTCATAAAGGTGTGTTCAGGTATTCGGAGGAAACCGTAGAGGCAATATATGTCAAGAGCGGGATTTGTCCGTCCATGTGACGGGAAGATACTCAAGAGCCCACTCGGAGAGGTTATATCCAATAGCTGCGCAGTGTGTGATTTGATCACGGGGATATCACTTGTCGGAACGAGTCAAGTAGCGTTGTTTGGTAACGAGATTGAACACGACATGGTGATGTCATTGATCAGATCTCGGGCAATGCGAGTATCGAGTGACAAAGGGAATACGACACGAGTGTCCCAGTGCAAATGACGAAAGATCTTCGTGGAACGCACAGGGGTCACATGGCCATCCAGGTCCCTCTGTCGATCATTGGTGCCGGCGTGTCCCGACCATGTCTGGAGTGTTCCTGAACCATGGGGTATCACGCTTAAGGCCTTGATGATGCTTAGAGAGTGTTTACAGGATCGGTCAAATCGCCGAAGAATAGTAGGGAGAAAACCAGAAGGGTTTCGGTAAGTCCGGAGGATGTCCGGAGTGGAGGTGGAAGGTGTTCCATATCCAAGGAGATTGAATAATGTATGAATGAATGTTAAATGTTGATTTAATCATTTATTCATAATTATTTAATAAAGAGAAAATCAATTAAAATGGTCAAAGGCTTAATGGGCCAATTTCCGGAGGGAGAGGGCCCATTAGGGAATGGAGAGAGGGAGAAGGGGCAAGGAGGTGTGGCCGGCTGGGCCTAGCCCCCCCCCCCCCGCGGGGCCCACTAGGGTGGCTGGCGGCCACCGCTCCCCTTCCTCTCCTTTAGTCCCACCCCGTGACTCTGAGGGAGGTAGTACCTCCCCTGCCCTTATATATAGTGGGGGTATTTGGCCAAATTAAAACACACCAATAATCAATAAAGGTCTTCTCACTTTTGGGAGGACCTCTAGTTGATATTTTCTCTCTCCCCCTCTCTCTCTCGTGACCGTGGTCCCAAGTCTAGACTGCGCGAGCAAGAGACATCTTCACTGCGGAGCGCCGTCGTGATGCGGGATTCGGATCCGGGAGCTCTACTTCCACAACTGATGCTGGATCAGGGAAGCGGGAGTCATCATCAGGCACCGGACGTGTGTAACTCCCCGTAAGGTGTCGCACTTGAGGCACTCAAGTGGTTGGAGCCAAGTAGCGCAAGGACTTCATCACGACCTTGAGGTTGGCTTCGGCTAGTCTACATCAAACACGCTCTCCTAAGCGTTGACAATGATTTTCGGTCCTCAAGGGTAAGTTCGCGAAAAGCCCCTCCTGTTGCTGTATTACTAATAGATAGGTCCTGGCAGCTTTAGGGGTTCAGGGGCATAGGATAAAATTTAATGTTTTCATACGCGAAACCCCTACATTTTCATGAACCACAGCAAGATTCATTGCATGTGTGTTCTTCTAAACAAACCACATAAGGATCCACCAGTGTCATTGCATGTGTGTTCTTCTGATGAACCACATAAGGATATACCAGTGTCATTGCATGTCTGTTCTTTTCACAAACCACATAAGGATCCACTAGTCTCATGACATGTCTGTTCTTTTCATGAACCACATAAGGATCCACCGGTGTCATTGCATGCGTTATCTTCTAAAGAAACCACATAAGGGTCCACTACTGTCAGTGCATGTCTGTTCTTTTCATGAACCACACCTAGTGTCATTGCATGTCTGTTCCTCTAAACAAATCACATAAGGATCCACCAGTGTCATTGCATGTATGTTCTTATCATGATCCACAGCCAGTGTCATTGCATGTTTGTTCTTCTCACAAACCACGTAAGGATCCACCAGTGTCATTGGATGTGTGTTCTTCTCATGAACCACACATGGATCCACCCAGTGTCATTGCATATCTATTATTTTCATGAACCACAGCTAGAGTGATTGCATGTCTGGGCTTTCCACAAACCACATATGGATCCACCTGTGTCATTGCATGTATGTTCTTTTCATGAACCACACCAAGTGTCATTGCATGTC